>JAOEHY010005878.1:14220-45901 GCA_025447955.1 Psilopsiagon aurifrons | reverse complement strand
GCATATCAAACAAACCACCCAGCTTGGTGTCATGGGCAAACTTGCTGAGGGCGCACTCAATCCCACTGTCCATGTCAACAACAAAGATGTTGAAGAAGACCGGTCCCAACACTGATCCCTGAGGAACTCCACTCATTACTGGTCTCCAGCTGGACATTGAGCCATTCAGCACAACTCTTTGCATGCGGCCATCCAGCCAGTTCTTTATCCACCAAGTGGTCCACCTATCAAATTGATATCTCCCCAACTTAGAGACAAGGATGTCATGTGAGACAGTGTCAAACACTTTGTACAGGTCCAGGTAGATGACATCAACTGCTCTACCCCTGTTAATCAGTTCCATAGCTCTTTCAGTGTTTTTCTTGTGCCTTAGCATGGTTTCTAGGAGAATCCGCCCCAAGATTTTGCCAGGCACAGAGGTGAGGCTGACTGATTTGTAGTTCCCCAGCTCATCTATTTTCCCCTTCTTGAAAATGGGGGTTATATTTCCCTTTTTCCAGTCATCGGGAACTTCACCTGGCTGCCATGATTTTTCAAATATGATGGACAGTGGCTCAGCAACTTCATTCACCAGCTCCTTCAGGACCCGAGGATGGATTTCATCAAGTCACATGGGCTTGTATACGTTCAGGTTCCTAAGATGATCTGAAACCAGATCTTCTCCTACATTGGGCCCAGGGTCTTCATTCTCACAGTCCCTGCGTTTGCCGTCCAAGACTTGGATGGTGTGGTCAGAGCATTTGCCAGTGAAGCCTGAGGCAAGGAAGTCATTAAGAACCTCAACCTTCTCCAAATCCAGGGTAGCCAGTTCTCCCGATAGCTTCTCGAGAGGGCCCACATTGTCTCTAATCTGTCTTTTATTCGCTACCTAGCTATAGGATCCCTTCCTGTTATCCTTAACATCCCTAGCCAAGTTTAATTCTAAGTGGGCCTTAGCCTTCCTAACCTGGTCCCTAGCTTCCCAGACATCATCCCTGTATTCTTCCCAGGCCACCTGTCCTTGCTTCCACTTTTTAAAAGCCTCTTTTTCCTTCAAATTTTCCTCAGCAGCTCCTTATCCATCCGAGGGGGTCTCCTGGCTCTCCTGCTGCACTTCCTTCTAGTAGGGTTGTATCGCTCCTGAGCATGCAGCAGATGATCCTTGAGTATCAACCAACAGCCTTGGGCCCCCCTGCCCTCTAGGGCTATATCCCATGGAACTTTACTGAGCAGGCTCCTGAAGAGGCCAAAGTCTGCTCTCTTGAAGTCCAGGGCAGTGAGATTGCTGCACGCTCTTCTCTCTGTCCTTGAATTTGGCCATCTCATGATCGCTACAGCCAAGGCTGCCCTGCAGCATCACATTTCCAACCAGCCCTTCCCTGTTGGTGAGCACGAGATCAAGCATGGCACCTCTCCATGTCAGCTCCTCTATTACTTGCAGAAGGAAGTTGTCTTCCACGCAGTAGAGGAATCTCCTGGATTGCTTGTGCAGGGCCATGCTATCCCTCCAACAGATATCAGGGTGGTTGAAACCCCCCATGAGAACAAGGGCCTGCGAGCGTGAGGCTGTTCCTATCTGTCTATAGAGTGCTTTATCCATAGAGTCCTCTTGGTCAGGTGGTCTGTAACAGATCCCCACAATAATGTCTCCCATCGCTGTTCTCCCTTTAACCCTGACCCACAAAGTCTCTGTCGACTGCTCACCTGTCCCCAGACATATTTCTGTGCTCTCTGACCTATCCCTAACATACTTGCCTTCCTCATTCTCACTTCTTTTTTGTACTTCTGTGTTCTGGTGGGCAGGCCATATCCTTAACCTGTAGTTATAAAGGTTATACAGAATCTGAGAGTAGCCCTGATCCTGTTAAAGTCAATAGCAAAATTTCAGTTGGAGTATATCCATGTTTTCACCATACTGTTTTTATTTCTCTGAAGTTACTAATTAATTTTGCTATAACATTTGTCTTTTTAGGTCATAAGATGGTTGAGGCTTAGGAGAGCTTCTTCACTGCTGTACCAAGATCAAAGGCACCAAACAAGTCTAGTCTTAGTCACTGTCAAAGGATGAGATGTATGGCTCTACCCTAAGCAAGAGTAAGTGAAGTACAGGCAAGAAGCTTCTTTTCTTCCCTGTCTTTCCAGAAGATACATTTTGAATGAACCAAGTTTATGATACTAAAAAAATAAATATTTTGTATATAATCAAGGTCTTTCCACTTTCTATTTGCTAAGGTAATTTACTGGTATCCTTCTGAAGCTGGCAGTTGTCTGTACTTTCAAGAGCTGAGACTCCTCAGGAATACTTACAAGCTGCATTTGCACTAGGTTCTGCTGGATTGCATATAATAGTTTGACAGTGACATATGTTGCTTTCTGACTTGTATATAGAGCCTATATTGATTCACAGGCAGCAGTTGCTCATTATCTTGAGAAGAAATAAACAATAGAAATGTATTACAATAATAACTGGTGGAGTTACTGAACACACACATTCCCTACTGAGTTCTGTTGGATATATCTGTGCACTTACACCATTAAAATCTTAAAATTAAATGTGACATGTCTCAAATTGGTGAGCCAAATTAATGTGCTATTTTCAGTGAGCTGATCTTAATCTTCTTCCCAAGTTCACTCAGCCAGTGTTTGAAGAGATAAACTGTCTGACTCCCAAACACTAGAAAACAGGTGAATTTTAGGTTTCACTTGCTTTCTCCTGATAAAGCAAATGACAGCTGCAAAACTATTAGCTGAGAGTAAGTTGGAAGAGGATTTAAAAAATGAGAAGTAGCAACGTCCAGTGATGAGTTTGTGAATAGTAGAAATGACAGTAAGATCAAAGTTGAAAGAAAAATAGGAAAGGAAGAAACACAGTCAAAGGTGAAAGCTGGCAAAATATATCAGTCATTGAGAAAAAGAGATGAATCTTTTTTAAACTCTGCACTGTGATAAAAAGAATGGTTCTGTTCTGACTAAACCTTTTTGTTCTTTTCCCAAATTACATGTCAGAATGCAAATATTTATGTATGCAATCTTTCAATCTTCAATATTATTTCCAGAACAAACATTCCCTTCTGAAAATGTAGACTAATAATAACCCTTTGTGATTCTGCCTGTAAGACTTTGGCTTAGACAGTCTGGGAACATCAGAAACTTCTTGGTAGCTGCAGCTTCATCCAAGCCAAAAAGGAAGAAGAGCTGTGTTGGTCATGACTGAGCAAGGTTGGTGGTCATCTACTCTTAAATTTTGCTTCTAATAACCATCAGCCTCAAAGAATTCCAGAATGTGGTCAGAGTAATTCTAAAATATATTCTGCTGGAATTCAAATCTTCTGTTAAATTAAAATAAAATGTTTAATTCTGTTTTGCTGCTAAAGCACTAATATAATATTTGATACAGTAAACTTGGCAGTGAATTAGGAAAAACTGTCTTGTCTGAGAGTTTCTCTCAGACTGGGGACTTGTGGAAGTCAGCTATTCCATCTTACTTCTTTTAGGCTTCTTCTCATTCAGATCAAAAGGATATAATTGGGAAATGGAAGACTGTAATCACAAATACCAACATAATGAGAATTGCTTAACCCAGCTAATATGATGCTGTAAATTCTGACTCTGTTTTGGATGTGTTCTTAGCTTAGAGAGTGCTTGAATTGTCAGGATTAACAGTCCTGCACTGTGAATTGTTGGGGCATTCCATTCTCAACAGCACAATGTAAAGGAAAGGTGATACTGGTCCAGGTAACAGCTTGATGCTTAGTGCACTTCCCCAGCATGTGGTTACATTGATATTTTATGAAGAAGTCACAGGATGTTTACTTGTGAGCAAGTAAAATAGATCCATGTTAAAGAATGGCAGGAACTTTAGACTGCTCTACTTCCAGGTGCTGGTGATTTAGAGGAAATTGGAAACGCACACTAAAACCAGTGAATTAACCAAGTGTGACTTAAAGCAATATGTTTGACTGACAAACTTGGCCCATGTTTAGGTATTGGTATGTACAAAGGCCAGAAGTTCACATAATTTATTTTTTTAGGGTATTTTGTATTCAGAGGTTTTTGTGCTTGGCTTTTGTCAAAAAATAGTGGGACTATTGGGCAACAATTAAAAAAGCATAGCTATATGACTCGAACAATAATGTAGTGGTGAATTCTTTAAAATGAATGATTAAAGTAAGTAGTATTTTTCTGTTGAACCTCATATTTTTCAAAGGTCTACTTTGAAATTACTAACTCCATTTTGTAGAAAAGCTAGGTGTGGAGTTAGTTAAGGTTCAATCTTGTAACGAAATCAGAAACCAGAATCAGTTGTCATGGTTCCCAGTGTTATAGCAACATTTCTGTAGAGCTGCCAAGATAAAACAATTGAATTATAGAAATTTAAATTACTTTCTTAAACAGTGACACTTGTAAAAAGGATGTGGTAGGTATAAGCAGGGAGAAATAGTCTCCTGCTAAAAATTGCTTCTGACATAGGATTTAGTGATTCATGTTTTAATGTGAATGTTTCTGTATTGTTTACACCAGTAATCTTAAAAAAACATATCAATGTTATATGTCAAAATGGTTAGAAATTTTTTGGTCTTTGTAAACATGATCGTATTTCAGTCTTCCCAAATACAACAAACCAATAAAATTGTTGCGTATCCCTTTTTGATCAATGGAATATTTTTGTTGAAAAGTTCCCCCAATTTCCTAAAAAAAAAAAAAAAAATTCTTATCAGTAAATCTTTCTGTACAAAGAATCCATTCTTGGTCTGATCACATCGACTTTTTAGAGCCATTGCTTCAAGCCAAGTGGAAAATAGGGCCTGCTTTTATTTGTAAGCCAGAATCCAATTTCAGGATGTTTCAGAAATGGGTAGTTGTTAATTTTTCTTTTCCTTCATTTTCTTTTTTTTTTTTTTTTCCCATTCATTTTATTTTCAATTTTGCTGCCTCTTTTTAGGATTTTTTTCTTAAATGTTGAGCATAAGCAAATTACCAGTGATATCAGTTTTGCTGAGTCATGCTCTCTGCTTGATCTGGGGTCAGTATCCAAGGTAAATTTTGCTTTCACCAGTTTTGAGGTGTTACTCTGTTTCCATCTAATCTAGCTAATATTATGCTAGATCACTAGTACCACCTCAAGACTATATAAAGCAGTCTATCTAAAGCAGTTCTGTTTCAAAATCTCAGATCTTCAGGCATACATGGTAAGCTCATCTGTCTAAGACCACAGATCTTAGGGAAGTAAATGTTTATGACAATTAGATCTAAACATCTGTTCTGCAATAAAATAAAGCAAAATCATTGTGCAATCTTGTGAAGAATTTATATAACCTTGTCTCTCAGCGTGGTTTGATCACATTTTAAATACTCTTTGAATCCTTTCCATTCCATCTTTCTTTGTTTTATAGCTATAATTAAACATTTTGGAAGTTTTGATTTTGGATGCAATATTTCTTCATCTGTACAAGTAAGTATATACTTGCAAAGATGCAGAATCAATGCAAGACACAATCCTAAACCAGACCAATGCTTCTAATAAAAATGAACACGTTTACATATTCTGTGTTCCTTCATGAAGTTAATAAATTAAAATATGCTGAAAGCCATCTAAGGGTTTTATACTTAGGGAAGAATGTGGCCTGACTTGTAATTGTTCTTTACACTTCTATAATCAGTACCTAGAGAAAAATGCAGCGCTGAGAGAGCAAAGCAATTGTCTTGAACATGTTATGCCTTTTTTGCCCTCACTATAGGGAAGCATCTGTCTAGAAGAAAAGCACTGATTTATTATCTCTGATTCAGCCCACGAGGATACTTTAGCTCAAAACAAGTCTGAGCTGGTGACATGAAACAAAGAGAAAGCAGTGCAGAAAATTGAGAAGAAAGAAGATGATTTAAGCTTCTTTAACTGAAAATGCCAGAATGCCAGACTTGTGAAAAAACAAACCCAAAACCAAAAAAACCACAAACCAAAACAAAACCAAAACCAAAATACCAAAAACCAAGCAAAACAAACCACAAAACCCCCAACCCAAAAAGATCTGTAAATCAGGGACAAAATAAAGATTTGAAAACTGATGTGCAGCAGCAGAGTCTTTTAAAAATCACTCTGGAAGGTTATTCTCTGACTTGCCTAGACCCCTAATCTTGCAGCAGTCTCAGTAGTCAGCTATTAAAGTCAATAATCTGGGAAGTGCAGTATCCTAGGTGGCATAGAGAGTTATCTGTCTGCAGAGCTAATCAGCTCATGCAGAGTTCACCTAGCTTTTCAAAGAGTCAAAGAAGCCTTGTACCTCTCATGCCCTCAACCAAGATGTCAAGAATCCTTCAGGAATAAACAGTGATGCCTCAGGCCACCTGCAAGTCACTGGCATCTAAAGGTACAGGGATCCTTACAATTCATACAGGAAAATGGGTAGCTTGGGGACATAGGGAAGCCGGCAAGCATCCCTGAGACCCCATGAAATAAATGAACATCTTAGCTTTCAACTCTGTCAGATCAGATTTTTCCAGCATGTTATTATTCTGTGAGGCAGCTTCTGAGGTACATTTGTGTGATGTAAAGCATAGCAGCAAAACATATCAGAGATCCCTGAGGTAGCTCCAAATAAGCAGATGTATCTTGGATGATACAACATCATGTAGAGATATTAATTTGAGTTCCTGAAACAATAGAGACATATCAACATGGCACGGCATGCAGGCTAAATAAGTCCTGAAGAGCTTAATCTTAGCGCTCCAGTGAGTGATTATTTTCTTTCTGCTTTTCAAGCCTGGGTTACCCTTAATCGGGGCTCCCTCTCTGTGCTGAAAGTGAATATTTTAAGAATTTTTTTCCTTGGCCTGGTTGATTTCAAATGTGGAACTAAATTTATGTTTGAATGAAGTACTGGAGTGTTTTATCTTGGTTTGGTAGCTGACATGCTAATGAAGTCACAGAAGACCCACTCTCAGTTTACAAAATAACTGAAATTAATATGTGACTTTGTTTTATTTTCCAACATTTATGACCCCTGAAGTGTTGTTTGTAAACTAGGATTAATTTTTTTTCCATTTGACTGTGAAAACATGAACCTTTTCACTCGTATTTCTGTAATACTAGGTTGATGCTAAGTGTTTTTGCTTCTAATGAAGAAAAGCAGGAGAAGAGCAGGAAGAGAAAGCAGCAGTTTGCATTTTTCTGCCACCCATGATGTAGTGCTTAAATATAGAAAATCAGTTATCCTACATTTAATGGCAGCTTAATTTGTGAAGTGATTGAAATGTGCAACAAGTATTGCTGTCAAAAAGAGATGAAAGTTTTGCAAACCCTAACCTCTGCTGGAAGAGCTATTAAAAAAAAAGAAAAAAAAAAAGAAATGTACAGTGGAAAATACGCAGTGAGTCTGTGGGTTGATTTGTGCATGAAGGGTCTGTCCAGAACTCCCAGGCCTACTGTCATCTGGAAATCTCAGGCAAACATAGAATCAGAGAATCAGCCAGGTTGGAAAAGAACTTTAGGATCATCAAGTCTAACATTTATACCAGGACTGTCAAGTCCACTACTAAACCATGTCATTGAGGGCCTCATCCACAGTTTTTAGCACTTCAAGGACAGTGATTCCACCACTTCTCTGGGCAGCCTGTTCCAATGCCTGATCACCCTCTCTGTGAAGATTTTTTTCCTAATATCCAATCTAAACCATCCCTGGTGCACCTTGAGGCCATTACCTCTTGTCCTATTGCTTGTTACTTGGCAGGAGAGACCAACCTCCATCCCACTACAACCTCCTTTCAGGTTGCTGTAGAGAGTGGTGAGGTCCCCGTGGTGAGCCTTCTTTTCTCCAGGCTAAAGAAATCCAGTTCCCTCAGCCAATCACCATAAGACTTGTGTTCCAGGCCTTTCGCCAGCTTCGTTCCCCTTCTCTGGACCTGTAGAGTTCTCTGATTTTGCCTGAGCAGCCTCTCCAAGCAGACTTCATAGCAGCCTTGCAGACCTCATAGCAGCCTTCCAGTATCTGAAGGGGGGTTATAGGGACTCTGGAGATGGACTATTCATTGGGGACTGCAGTGATAAGACAAGGGGCAATGGGATTAAACTTAAATAGGGAAGTTTAGATTGGATATGAGGAAGAAATTCTTTACTGTAAGGGTGGTGAGGCACTGGAATGGGTTGCCCAAGGAAGTTGCGAATGCTCCGTTGCTGGCGGTGTTCAAGGCCAGGTTGGACAGAGCCTTGGGTGACATGGTTTAGTGGAAGGTATTCCTGCCCATGGCAGGGGGGTTGGAACTCGATGATCTTAAGGTCCTTTCCAACCCTAACTTTTTTACGATTCTATTCTATCAGACAGCGAGGGTTATTTGAAGGGAGGTGGCTCTGAAAAATCATAAGAACTATTCTCTTGAAGTTGAGAGTCTAGCAGCAGATGCAGTTGTAATTCCTAATACATACATATTCAAACAGGGAAAAAAATCCGTCTTATGTGATGTGAGAAGCTCTGGAAGTTGAAGCTCCATTTCATGGGAGCAAAACATGATTTCCCTAGCCAGAAAGAATATATTATTACATTTCTCTAGCTCTGAGTTGCTTCTGTAATATCTGTTGTGAATTTTGCACATTCAGATGATTTCTTGAACTCTGCATGATTAGATTGGTAGGAGGAGAAAGGATCCTCATTGTGATATGCTTCTTATTACCACCATTACAATTAATGAGAGAAATTTTATGCCTTTGGGGTTAGTCATCAGTTGTTGAGGGACACGGGAGCATAGTTCAACAAATCACCTTCTTACATTTCTACAAGAAAGCCCAGAGTTGTTTCTTTTTGTGGTTTGTCATCAAAAAAGCACATGCTTCTCCTCCCAAGATTATATATACTGTCATTCTTTCCACAAGGGGTGCACACACAGTGCAAGTTAATGGAATGTCATCAATAGAGAAACAATGCAGTAAGATTTAATGGAATTGTATTACAGCTAACCATACACTTATCATCCTAACCAGCTCTGTTTCTCTAAAACCTTTTTGTACACTGATGGTAACAGAAATTTTATACAATAATGTTTTACATTCAACTATGAGGGTCCACTTGCTGAGATTTGAGAAGGTACTGAGGCTCTAGCAAAATTATCTTTTGCAAACAGAAGTCATTAATGTCTTGGTAAAAGGATTTTCTCCTTCTGTGTGTGCATGCATGTGTATTTATGGATATGCATTTACTATGAATAATATATAAAGTGAAACCTCAACTGTAAAAAACTAACTGCATCATTTAGAATATTGAACGAATAAGAGAAGAAGAAAAACCCACAAACACACCAACAATGCTTTAGGCATCATTTCAGCTGCACCTATAAATAACAAGAATGAATAAAATTCAGCAAAATGCCAGCTGGTTATTTACACAAAATAGAAAGCAGAAATATATGCATTTAACTCCTCCCCTGAAAATAACCTTCTCAGCCCATCAGCCCCTGTAAGATCTTTTATTGTGTAGTCATACATAATCTCAATAATATTTCACCTTTCCTTTCTTCTTAGTCCCATCTCATTATTTTCTCATTTGTGTTACTGAACATTTATGTGTAAGCCATTGTAAGGAAGTGCTGTGTATCTTCTGCCTATTTTGGGAGGTACATTATTAGAAATTGAAAGTAGTAAAAGCTATTAGCTATGAAAATTTTCCTAAATGCCCCTTAGAGGAGTTGCAATTTCTGAATTCTTCAAGCTGAAATAAACTTACTTGAAACAGTGAAAAGCCAAGCAGGTCTGGGTTTAGAGCAGCTTAAAGACTAGACAGATCTTTTAAGATCTACTTCTCCATTTCTTCATCATAACATTTCTGCAGGTTTGGATATTTATCTGAGAATAAGCTAAATGTGTGGAGTGCAATGGTTCCACACTTTCCATCAACTTTACTGTTTTAGGGATGGAAACAATAGCAAGGTTAAAATATGGATCAGTATTAAATGATTTACTAGGGCAAGGAGGCACTTTCTAAGTTTATAAAGTTTCTGACTGAGTAGCTCCTTTTTGGCCTGAAAACCACATTCTTGCAGAAAAAAAACATTGTGCTCCTAACTTAGGCAGGATAAGCACTTCCAACACTGGACAAAAATGGAAGAAAACAGACTTTCTTTAGATAGCATCGTGCAATACTTTATTGACATCTTTCCCCTTAGTGCTGGATAAAGATCCTCATAACTGAAAGCTTGTTCACAATTGATTGCCATTGTAACAGCTTCATGTGTATTCAAAGATTTGTGCTGTTTCTTCATCCTTAGATTAAGCAAACTCCCTTTCATTTAACCTTAACGGGACATATTTTCTAATTACTTCCAATCTGTCTGCACCTTTCTTTAACTGTAATTCCAAACAGAGGCCTCACAATAGGTCAGTTTGAAACTAGCCTTGAACATTGGTTTCTCAAAAGAATATCTTTACTTAATTCTGGTTTCTACAGTTCTCTAAGAAATACCAACTTTTATATTGGTCCCTCTATCTCTTGTATCTATTTTGCACCACATTAGAGAGTGTGTGTAACATTTCATCCTTAGTTTGCAACAAGCTCTCTCCCTAGGATGCTGCTCCTTTATAAGCCGCTGAAGTAAAGTTGTTAGGATGGTAATAACAATGTTCTTAGGCTGTGCCAAAAGTCCCACTACTCACTCAGTTATGTTCTCTCTCTGCTTTTGTAGGCTGACTTCCAGCAACCTCTTCTCAGAAAAAAACCCCACTCCTAATATTGTATGAAAAGTTCATGTAGCTTTTTGAATGCAATCTGCTTACTGTTCTGAATGCAGAACAATAAGCACGGTCTTCTGTGAAAATGATTAGCTTCTGAGTAAGAACAACTATAAGATGACACCAGATTGTTTTCCCTTAAGTTTCAAGGAGCTCAGTGTGATTACATTGGTATAACTGACAGGAAGATTCAGTCCCCTAAACTTCTTAGCTCAAACATCAAGCAGTGACTCCTCAAAAGTAAAAGGCAGTGATCTTTGATCCTTTTCAAGTCAGTAGGGTACCCAGAACTGGAGGGTACAATTGATTCATGTTTTCTATTTTAAAAATATAGCTCTCTGACTGATATTTTCAAGAATGAAATAAAAGATGTGCAACACTCAGGCCAGTCGTGTACTTGCAAATATCTCCATTTGACTTCTAGCTTTAAAATAAAGTTGAAAGAAACAACTGTGACTACACAATTCTGTGACTCTCTAAGCCTTTCAGCATTGAAACATTTGTAAAGGATTTTGCATTTGCAAGAAGGAAAAATAGCATAGAATTACAGAATTCTGATTACAGAAGTCTTGATAGACAAATCATAAACTTGGATTCTCCATTGCCTTCTACCCAAAAAGAATCAGTAGTGTAACTTCAGATATTTTTTCAGGTCTTTATGAGGCTCTTTCTTATGGCTATTATATAATTGATTCTCTCAGCAACCTAATAAATTTGAATTCATAACAAACCCAGTACTCTTTCCCTGAGAAGGATAGTTAAAAATGTATTTTGCAGCATGTATTTTATTTTTTCTTAGCCTCTCTATTTTTTAGTTTTGTTTTGTTTTGTTTTGTTTTTTTTTTCTCTCTTTCAGTTCATGGTCTAGGTAGCATCTGTGGTATTTTCATTATTGATTTTTATTCAGGAAGATTTCAGATTGTAGCATTACTATAGAATCCTTTCAGTTGCAATCTCCTTTCCTGCATCTCTTCAACAGCTGAAGTGAAACATTCCTTCAAAGCCAGTATTGTCTGTGCAGAAACATTGAAAAAAGTGCCATTTCTATGCAAGGAGTTGCAATTAAGCAGCCATCTTTCATCTAGAGCTATGCAATAGGAGAAAAGGCAAGGAATAAACTACAGGTAGTGTTTTTCTTCACATTTTCATAAGGAAGAGCAGAAAGGGGATGGACTTACTGAGAGAAACAAGCAAAACCAAACCCACTCCTTATGTGTAAAATTTTGGTCAACTCAGGTAATCCTAGTGCCATAGATTTTTCCTCCAGAAACTTAGGAGTCGGAGGTGCACCAGTTAGCTGTCATGGATGGCTCTTGCATCAATTGAAACAGGTGGTTCCAAAAAGTGCTTTGGATCAGGTTGTACCATGGAGGTGCCCAGCTCTCAGTGTTTACGAAGAGAGCATGCCAAGTTCCGGATTGCATCACTTAGGTGGCTAATTGCTTGATTTTGGACATATAGGATGAGATTCTATAAATCCATGAAACATGCCCTTTCCAAATGACTTTATCCTGAAAATAATATTATACACTGAATGAATACATGAGTTTGTCAAAAAACACTGTTATGTGTTCTGGTGTGTGTCCTGGTTTCATCAGGGATAGAGTTAATTTTCTTCTTAGTAGCTGGTGCAGTGCTGCATTTTGACTTAAGTCTGAGAATAACACTGGAAAAAAAACACCGATAGCTTAGTTGTTGCTAAGTAGCAGTGGTCGAGGAGTTTCTGTTCTCTCATGCTCTGCCAGTGAGGAGGGGCAGAAGAAGCTGTGAGGGAGCAGAGACAGGACAGCTGACCCAAACTATCCAAAGGGATATTCCATACCACAGCACGTCATGCCCAGTATATAAACTGGGGGGAGCAGGCTAGGAGGGAGTTATCACTTCTCAGATTGGGCTGGGTATCGGTATTGGTCAGCAGGTGGTGAGCAATTGTACTGTGCATCACCTCTGTTTATTTTCTTCTTTTATCACTTCCTGGTTTAGTTTTATTTTCTCTCCCCTTAGTAGTAGTAGTAGTATATCGTAAAACTTTTCTTATATCAACCCATATATAAAACTTTTCTTATATAAAATTCATAGAATCATAGAACCAGACAAATTGGAAAAGACTTGTAAGATCTGTAAGTCCAACTGTTAAATTCATTATTCCTTTCACTATGTACTCATTTGATAGGATGTTTTATTTGGCTCATGCTCTAGCTCCATTAGTATATTTTGAAAAACAGGTGGAAAATCCACAAAGGAGGAAGTCAGATTCTCTTTATGCGTAATGAATTTATGGCAGATACATCTATATCTCTTTTCTTTTCCTGATTTGTGTGAAAATTAAGCATTTAGAATTACCTTATTCAAGTAATTGAAATGGATTCTCTAACAGTGGTGGTGATGAACATCACTGCTCATTAAGAACTCAAAAATGTGCATGAGCAGTTTTGTAGCCTGCTTGTTAGGGTTAGGATAAAGAGAAAATAAAATCAAATAGGGTCTCAGATTGTGTAGTCAGTAGTACCATGGCCATTAATTTTCAGCTGTTTCTGTCTGGATATGCATAAAATTCTGTATCCTGAATAATCAAACTCTGTTTTACAGTGATTTTGCCAGTATTTCATTTCAGTGCAGAATGAACTTAAAAAAAAAAAATCCACAGGACCTGATATATGCTTTTCCTTCACTGGTTTTTGATCAATTTTCAAAATTAAGAACTTGGTCTATTTCATATAAGGGTAAGCCAAAGACTGAATTCAAGTTACAGAAGTCAAAGTGTCTCCATTGACTTTAGAAGGAAATTTAGATATGGTGCTGAAGAGATCTATCAATAGGTATCAATACCTATGCCTTAAAAAAAATATTTTTTGCTTAGTACACCAAGGAAATCAGCATGTTAGCACTTGGAGTTGTTTCATTTACTATGTCTATAAAGATCCAATTCTTTCCTTCTTCTAAGAACATGACAGTGGTTTCCTCAGGAGCAGAGGTTCAAAAAGTCGAAAACAGGTGTTATTTGTCATAGCACAACTTGGTGTGGAGACTGTTCCCAATCCTATCACTTTACATGATGTTATATATATAAATAATTTAGCTTAAGGAATCCTTATACAGTGTAGGCATGTTCTCTGCAAACTAAGCTGGAGAAGGAACCTTTGATCTTGGACTTAAAAGTAGTCATAGATCATGCATCCAGATGAAACTGTGGATACAGGTGGAACCTAAAAGCAGGACTGGTGCTCCTTAACTCACAACGACTCTCCTCTCCATCATTTCAGACAGAATATGGGTGCTGCTCAGAGATAACACACTGTGGGCATCTGCATTCTCAGTGTAATTCCTCTCAGAGCCTTCGCTTTTATCTTTCTTGTTTTGCTTTTGTCAATATTCTTGTGAAGCAAATGGGGAAGCTTTTGGACTTGAACAGTTTTTGGACCACAGATTCTAGAGACAGAGGCTGCGTACTTTTGTAGAGAGGACTTCTGGCTGCGTGCACATAGGCAATTAGAGCTTGGAAAAAGTTGTGGCAATGTCCTTTTTTTAGACTTTATAACTATTGTGTTCAGAAGTATTTTACTGTCTTAGTCTAGAGGAATTCCTTCTATCCATGTGACTTTAAGTTTTCAAAAGAGGATTGTTTTCTTCTTTCAATGTAAACAAGAGGTTATTCTCCTTCAAAGTAAAGGCCTCTTTGTGCACAGGAAAAATCTGCTGGATTTTTCCATGAACTGGTGATAAAACTGATTCCTTATTTAGGTCTGTGTTGCATAATTGCAGCGATTTGTTAAACTTTTGCATAACTGTGACAATTTTTACGAACAGAATAGGGATACCTTAGTCAAACCAATCATTATTTTCTGGTAAAATTTTGTTGTCTCTTTCTCCTTAACCAGATAAGCAATACTCAGAGTGCTTTGAGTCACATCTGTCATGAAGAGAAATAAAGGACTTGGCCAGTCACAATCCTCAGCACAGTTCAAGGAAAAATATATCTGAATTTCTCTTTCCCCAATACTGCAAAAATGCAAATGGTGGGAAACACTGTCTTCATTCAGTGCTCAGAAATTCTTCTGAACCTATGCTTTAGGCGTCTGAAAACCCAGACTACACACACAGCATGTGCAGAAGCCCGTCTTGGTATTCGTGTATCATCTGCTAACATAATGAGCATATCTTGGATCCTCTGGATACACATCCTGTTCTCAAACCACATGTGCAGCACATGTGAAGAATGACAAATGCTGCTTCTTGCTGCAAACCACATGCAAGTAGATGCCTATCTATCTGGGAAATCCAGAATAGAATGGTAGAGCTCTTCTAGGCAATGGGAAATTTCTCTGGCAGAATGGCTAAGAAATTTTGAAACAATCCCTGAGACAACAGAGAGGTCAGCAACACAGTGGAACAATATTATACTTTAAAACTGTTTAGCACCTCTGGGCAACTGAGCAGTATGAGATGTTCAGAGTGTTATATTAGGTAAAGATCAAGAAGACTCACGTTTTATGACATATTAAGGGTTCAAAAATATCTGTTCATTTTTAGTATTCTTCCTGCCATTCACTTTTACTTCTCTTTCATAATGAGGCAAAGAAGGTTTTCATTGTTAATACTGAATAGTCTAAATCGTCCGTATCTTATGCTATACCTGTCTGGAACTGTACAAGTCCACAAAGGGATATAAAATGTTTTGGAAAATGAGAGACAGATGACTGACTGGCTAGTGACTATTTTGAGAGTTCCTATTAGACTATATAAACACAGATTATGATTTGCCCTGTCATATTGCTTCTGCCCTGTGGAAAAGGGAAGTAAATGATCAAGAAAACTCATTGAATTTGAAAAAAATCTGAATATTGAGTGCACTTTCAGGGAACTGTAGCAAGAAAGTAACAGTTTAAAACACACTCTCAGGAATTTTTACTCATTTACTTAAAGAAAACTGTTCCTTTTCACACAGATGATTTTCCCCTCCTGGTCTGAGAAGATCTGAAAATTCAAAAATCCTCCAGTGAAATGAGAATGCTTCAGGTTTATACGAGTCCTTAAAATTTTTATCCACAGCATTGGAAGCAAAGCTTATGGCAGAGGGGAAACAGCTGGGGATGGCAACTGCTAAAAGTAAAGAACTGAGATGGGACAGATGATTTGTGCTTCCTTATGAATGTCTTTGATGGTTGCCATCAGATAAATGGAGCATTGACACAATTGAGCATCCCAGACTTCCAGTTTTGGAAGAACATACTGTGTTATAGAAACAACTGATTTCTTTCACAAGGAAATCATTATCAAACAAATATTAAGATTTCCTTTCTAGGCTTGCCTTTTCTTCAGGCAGTGCTACTGTGCAAACATGGTGTTTCTTATAGAAAAGTCAGAACTGCAGCAAAGATGTGCTGAGGAGGGCTTTGCCTCATCATACAATTTGCAATTCCTTACTGAATGCATTTCACCAAGCTGTAAAATAAGAAATGGAAAACACTGGGATTGGAAAGATCTTGCAACCTTTTCCATTTTCCTTCCATATAAAAATCATCATATCTGGTAATCGGTATTAATAATAGTGGTAGTATCGCTACTGAAAGATATCCATCAGCATAAAAATCAATAAATGAATATGGTTCTGTAAATTTAACATTTTATCATTATATATACTTTGTTTCTGGAAAGCAGTTTCACTTTATCACCCAATTTTTTTCACAGTATGTCAAATAAGAGTGGGAACCACTAAAGACACCTCTTTGAATACTGTTACGTATAAGTTCTTCTTATATTTAACTGAGAGGAAGCCCTTTGAGGCACTCTTGCATACTCAGTCTTTGCTTACGCACACAATACTGAATTTTTGGTTCTGTCTCTCTGCACAGGATTTTACTGTCCAAATTAGACATATCTTATAGATGAGATTAATCATTCTCAAAAAATCCTGTCTCTCAGTTGACTACAAAGGGAGCCCAAGGTGATGAGATCAGATGTAACTATATACCTGCAATGTCTAAATTTTCATGAGGTAAATGTCATCCTTACTGCCCATTAGGTTAAAGATAGAATAAGCACTATACATAAATGAAAAATGATGATTCACTAACTTTGCCTTACATAAACTTGGTAGCCTTAACTGACTTAACCTTTAGAATGTCTTCCATAAAGAATGTAAGACTGCATACCTGTTGGTAACATGGATGAGTATGCTTTAAAGATAGCTGTAGAGTGAAAGACAGTAAGGTACTGGAAAGCTTGGTCAAAGAAAAATCTAATGATGCAGATACTAGACCTTTAGTTTATCTACTCATAGATGTGTGGGTATTTGCTGGGGCAAAGTTAAAACTGGGGAAAGACTTGTTCCAAGTTAAAAAATAAAAAGACCAAATACATAATTATGGCAATTATATGTGTTAAATCTAATTTACATTCCTGCATAATTATGGTGTATATATAGAAAGAAAGGATTCACTGTGCATTTTCAGAACAACTATATCATGAGCAATGAGAAAATATTGACAGGCAGAAATGTCAGTGCTTTTTTTAAATTAGAATTACAACCTCAAAGGATGATGGGAATTTAGCAGATGTACTATGTTAGTGACTAGAACATTTGATACTGTGACATGAACTCCTACTTGAAAGATTAATTCCAGATTGTCTTCGATGGCAACACTTCCACAGACTGATACTCTGTTAGTCCTAATAGTGGGAAAAAGAAAATTAAAATGGCACTATGTCAAACTTCAAAGAAGTATCCATGGAATAGTGAAGTTAATGTAAGGATTGGTCTCACCTGGGAAGAAACAAAAGTATTAAAAAGTTCATTGGTCCCATCACCCAGAGTAATCACACTTTTGATTATAACTGAAAGCAAAGGGAGTGTCAAGATATGATTCATTGGAGAACTCATTGGAAAAACTTCAGTAGATCAGGGCAGAGATTCAACTAGCTCTGTAGTGCATTGCAGGTACTTTCTAAACCCTCAGATGCCTGACGTTTTTAGCAGGTAACAGCTATTCTGGGAAAAAAACTATGGTCAACCAAAATTATATATTTGAGTACAAAGGAGTGGAACTGGAGACTCCTGCAACTTGCAGCATACACAATAATACCTTTATTTTTTTTCTGGCAGACCCTAGAACTGTCTTTAATACTCCTTAGAAATGTCCATGCCTTGGTCCATAGTGGTGCTTATCGATTCTCATAACTAGCTGCTATTTTACAGAAAGATACCTGGAAGACTATAAGAGTCAGAGATAGCCAAATCTGCTTTCTAATAAAAATTGAATGCAGCTGTCATCTGTTTAATCTAAATGCATTTTCTCCTGCAAGAAAAATAAACCCTCAGAGTATTCTTATTTCCTGCAGAAGCCACCAATGTGTTCAGGAAATTTGTTAGCTGCTAATGTACTTGAAGTTGTTTTATGGTGGGTGGTAGGTGGGATTTAAACAGAGGATGCTCTGTAGAACACAATCCTTTGAAGTCTGAAATTTGGGAAACTGCTCAGAGATCAAGACTTTGGTAGTTTTTGCACCAATATTTACTTTTTAAGCTATAGGTCCTGGCCCCTTCTCTCCTTCTACAGAAGTCTGACATTCCACATGTATCTAAGATAGTCTACAATGGGCCTACAATGGCATTCATGTATTGTTTAGCTAGCTGAGTAGCACTAAAATTTGTGCTTGATTTGCCCATGCCTAAAGAATGGCCTTATTCGTTCCGATTGCCACTACATCAAGCATAAAAAAATCATCTGTTTGTCTCTGGCTTTTGTTGATATTCCTATAATAGAGGTAACTTGAATGCAGATTTTTATGAGTAAAGGCTTCTTACACTATCAGGAAATTGTTTGGATATTAATAGTAATGAAAAGGGGATCTCCTGGTGAGAAAAACTAACTGAGGAAAAGAAATTAGTTTGACAACATGAGCATAAGAGTGAAGTGTTCACTGTATTCAGTGGTAAGAACAACAGTTGAACAGGATGGCATGGAAATGCCAATTGCAGCTGTGCACAGTGACAGTAAATGGGAACAAGCAGATATTTATTTAAAAGGTATTTCCTGGCAAAGACAAACAGGCCTGGTTTATTTATTTGAAACATTACTCTGTGGGATGGCCTTAGGAGATACTTATCTCATTTCCCAATGGACCCTGAGCAGGATGTGGGAGGGGAGCTGATGAACGTTTGTGTTTCATAGAAATTCAAGTCATATCTTGTAGAATGAAAACATGCTGCTGCAGAAATTGTAGAAGTTTTAAGTGGGTTCTTTTGGAAAAGTTTTTTCAGTGTTACCAAACTATCTGGTATGACAATACAGAGACCCCTTGGAACAAGAACACCAACTTTATCATAGACTGCTTTGCTGGAGAAGCTTAGTTCAGTACACAGGGTGTGTCAGGAGACAGTGGAAGCAAAGCAGTGTCCGCATAGATAAATAATTCTGCAGCACCTCTTTTCAGACTATCAATATCAAATTGTCCAATTATATCCAGCTACACAGAGATTTTGACACATGCCCTCAGGCAAGTAGATTAGCACCACACCGTCATTTTGTTCAAGTAGCAGCCATTTTTAGCTATGAGTGAACCAGTTTCTGTCATTTCTGTCATGTATATCCCCTGAGGCTAAAACAATCCACAGAGATTTTAATAGCCCTGGCCTCAGTTTTTCTAAACCAAACCAAACCAAACCAAATAAAAAACAAACAAAAAAATCCCACAAAAAAGATGTTACTGTTTAATTTCTGCATGGGGAAGGAACAACAAGCTATTTTTGTCAGCAGAGCAGCAGTACAGTTTAGACTAGCTGCTAAGAAATGGAGAAAATGGTCGATTCACATCTCTGTTCCTAAGACTGTTTCTGCATTTAATGCAAACCGGATAAAACACAGAAGTATGGATCCTGGGGTGGAAGCATGTGATGTACAGAAGGCTGATCTGTCTTACATTTTCTCCAGGTAATGAATACTTAATTTTTTTACGACTTTCAATGTTACTTTTGAACTGGATACTGATGTGTTCAATTGTGTAAGATGTATGACTTGAGGACTTGGGCAAGTATAGAAATTTCAGGAACCTGGAGCCATACATTTAGTTACGGAACAGTAATCATCTCAACCTACTGTGCTCATCTGGAAGACTATTAACTAAGGTAGCCATCTATTCCTTTGTAGCCAAAGAAGAGAGGGTGTGGCACTCCAGAACTCAAGTTCATCCCTTTCTAAGATAGTAATGGGATGAATTGTTCCCTGGGAGTGTCTGAGAACCAGAACACTTTGCTCATAAAAGGTAGTTTTATATGGCTAACGATGTAATGAAGGTCATCCCTAAATTCTGTTGAAATCTGCCTCTGGGCACCTGACTCCTTTGCAAAGGTGGTCATGAATTCATGCACTAAGGCAATTAATTTTTTTCCTGATGCATGTGAAATAGTTATATTTCTTAAACCTGTTTTGAACTATTATAGGACTGTTTGAACTATTATTTGCAGCCATTTTTTGTTCTGCTCAATAAAAATTTCACAGAGCATTTTCAGTATTTTGTTTTGAATCTTCTCCACTGCCCTTTAAACCTGAAAGTAAAAGCTAAGACTGAAGCCATGCACTTTTGTCTAACTTAAGAGCAGATTCAGCTCTTTCCTAAAATGCAGGAGACAAATTCAGTTCCATCTGTACTTCATAGCTTTTAAGGACTGATTACTGCTTCTGTATGCAAGCATGGTAAAAATAGTGGGAGGCAATAAGAGCAAGAGAGAAAAATTAGGCAATGCAGAGCATGAACCTCTGAATCTCAGGTGTTCATTATCTGCGCCACAGATGAGACCTTCTGTTCAGCAGTTTGAATCCGCTATCTCGCACACTTTTATCAGAAACACAACTAAAATTTCAGAAACAAAATGTCTACCTTCTACTGACTCCTCATGTTTGTTTTCCCTATAAGTTAAAGAAGGATAAGGAAACCCCACCTTGGGTTATGCATTTCAATGAGAATGTAGTTTGACAATTGCCGAGTGTAACCAATTGCACAAACTAATGATTGAATTATGGGCATGAAAGTTGAAAAGAGGGTGCAGGTATACAAGCTATGCTAATTAAGCACTAAGATAAAATGCTAAGGGACTGTAACAAGTTGCGTCCTTGTGTAGCAGATACATGAAAGGTTGTATAACATACACCAAGTTCATAAGTTGAAATATTTGAGTTGTACTGCATACAAGCACTTAGTGAAAAGCCTGGACTTGGCAGTGCTAGGGTAACGGTTGGACTTGATGATCTTAAAGGTCTTTTTCAGGCTAAATGATTCTATGATTCTATGGTTCCACTGAAAAAAAAAGTAAGGAAGATAAAATAGAGTAAGAGTGGAAGTGGACAAATGGCATATAGTAACTGTCTTTGCTTAAAACTCCATTTCAGTTAGGTGGCAGGCAGTTGTGGTCCTTGGGATGGACACTGAGGGAATGTCTCTTGGTCTGATTTTAGTAAGAGTACCACATCTCCCACTGCTAGGTTCCCCTAGTACCATCTTTGATCAAAATTGCTTCTGATGATAAATGTCAGTAGTTTTTAAAACTACCAAAAAAACCAAATAAATTGTTGGGCATATCTTTGTGAAGAGGTAATTCAAATTATTCCAGTCAAGTTAGTCCTTCCAGGTTGGTACTATTCTCCCTGTAGGAGGTGTTGAAGTTTCAGTAGAACACATCTGTGTGCAGATATGTGCCTTAAGCACCCCCAGGTTCCAGGTGTGTAGGGCTATGAAGATAAATAGAATGCATCGTTTATTTTACTTAACTAATTTCCTTCCTTTCACCTATTCTGAAACCCTTCTGATTTCACTTAATTCTCTTTCTGTTTGTTGTTTCCAAATCAGAGCTTTATGCATTTATTCAGTGGTTCTGTTTCACATTTAAACCAGTGATGACTAGCATTTTTTTTTTTTCTTTACATTTCTTCTTACTTGATTACAGATCCTTCCAAGATTTTGGTATACTTCACCAAAGACATGATAGATTTTCTCTGTCCCCCTCCCTTCCCTAGTTTCCAGTTTTTTATTCTGTGCTTGAACTTGCCTTCTTTATTTTGATTCATGTTTTTCCCCCATTCCTTTTTTCTGCCTTCTGTCTGAATGAAGAAATGGACTTTAACTTGGAGATGGTCTTTTCGCAAGACAGATTTCAGCAGTATTTCTCTGATTGTAATAGAGACACCAAAATGGTTCTAAAAAATGTCTCCTTATTCCTCTGCACAACAGATGCATAGGTTAGCATAGTATTTTCCTTTCAAGTTGACTATGGGATGATAACTTTACTGGCCCACTGAGCTCGAGATGTGTGGCACCCTGCAAGATGGGATACAAAAGTCTGTTAATATGTAAACTGCTTTCCACAGGAGAGATAGGATTTGCCCTTTAAAAAAATTGTGGCACCCAGAAGAAAGTAATTCTGTGTTGGATCTGTGCTCTGAGTATCACCTGAGTATGTCACTTGGGAATAATTCAAACTCCCCTCAGATTAGGTAGTACAAAAAATAATTCGACACAGAGTTCATATGGATCATTTCCCTTATAAACATGTCTCACTGCTTCCTGTAGTTCCACTTCTATACTGCTTGTTTTCCCTATGGGTGTATTTTCTATATATTAGGTATGAGGTGAAAGCATTTTAAGTGTTCTTCTCCATTTGATCCAAAGAGAAGTGGCACCATACTGAAACTAGCCTGTTATCTAAACAAATCACAAGCTAATGACTTTTCCAGTACCTCAGGTGCACTCTACACACTTTTTGATAGCATAATTTACACTGAAAAATATACAATGGCACTGAGAATTACAGTTAAATGACTGCTGGAGTATTTAGAACTTGTATTTGCTGCTCCTTGTTGGCTGATTGGCATACCGACGCTTTTCTATTCTGTGTTTGTTTCAGCAATGCCTCCTCACTGGGAGAAAGAGTATTTTTGAAAGGAGAAAGAGAACTGACTGGCTTTTAAAGAACTTTGAAAGGTCTAAAGTTATTTTTTATTAGGTTATGACAGTTCAAATTATTCTCATGTTGTGGGAGAGCCTAGAATATGCAGACTCATTAATTTAAAGCTATACAGAAGTGGTGGTGTCCCTGTCATTTGCATTTACTGTAACTGGCGCTATTACTTTCCTTGAGTAGGGTGCTCATCCCTTTTCCACAAGTCAGTGGCATCCCATTGTGAAGAAGGAAGCACAAGTCATAGGCCCTTTTTTTTAAAGTTCATTTTGCTGGTTTCTTAAGCATTTATCTTATGCCCTTCTAGTTGTTATCCATCGCATATTCTTTATTCTTTTTTTCAGAAAACTTTATCCTGATACTAAATGTGCTTTTGCACACTGTGCCCAATTTGCCACATGTTAATCTGGTTATTTCTTGCTTTGTGTGTTCATAGTTTGTGACACTGCTGTTACTTTCTGTACAGACCTTTGGGTTGGAAGGGCTACAGGTACCTGGCTTCTTAGTTACTTAGCTGTATATTTCAGTTTTATCGCTACTGTAGTCAGGCAGCATCTATGGGTTACTGGAAATACACAGGCCAGAAAAAGGAAAGAAGGTATGTAATAGAGAATGAATATTTTGGTGGGAGGCAGGAAGGTTAATGAACAATTCACAACTAATGTTATGGTTTTGATAAGAAAGCATGACCTTTGAAGAGGTCTATCAGATTAATAGAAATGATACCAAGGTTTTGAAGAGGTCATTTGAGAAAATGGCTTTTCGAGAGATATTTCACATTTTTAGTACTTGAGTTAAAAATGACAAAAATCAGAGGATAGAGAGGGGTTAACTTTTCTGCTAGTGTGCTTTTATTAGCAGGAATTTTTTAAAAGTATTTGGGAATTAAAGTGACTTTTTCTTTTCTTGTGGAAAGAAGAAAAACTTAAATAAAAGGCTAACACACATAGTATACTTTGATGCAGAGAGACCGGAAAAATGATTGTCTGCCAAAGTATGCTATGTACCAGCTCAAACTGTTTAAAGGCTATCAAACCTCTCTTAAAAATATTTATTCAGGGAAACAGTCAGATTTTGACAATAGGGATTAGAATTAGAAGAAAATCATATCAGTCATTTGCAATGTACCTGAGTCACAACCAACCTATTTTCGCCTCTTACTGTTACTAACCACATTCCACCAGACTGCCAGACAATCTGAACTTCTCAACAGCTTTGTGGAGTAGGATTAAGTGGGAATAGAAGGAAAAGAAAAAGAAGTGGCTTATGTGGTTTCTATTCAATCTTTTCACTGTGTAGTGGTCTAGAAGGTTCTAATGCTTTTCACTGCCAAAACTCTCATCCTGTTCATGAGCACCAGAAAAACAGGAACCATCCCAGATGCTCTCCTGCAAGAATTTTGTCACCTCTTTAATACGCTTGTCTACTTTCCTGTCAAGAGTTGGCCAAGAACAAGGAAAATTAAAGACCAAGAGCAAGAAAAATGAAATTGCTTAGAGCAGCAGCAAAAAGCTGCACAGAAATAGTAACTATGCAACATATTCTTTGAGTTATGTAGTGGCACCTTTTATGTTTCCACATATTCAGGCATGAAACTCTCAATCTTTTTAGTTCTGCTTGTTGTGATTTCCTTTGCTATTTTTCTGGTGAACTATCGGCTTTGATATTTTATGTAGATGTAATCTGCAACACTCAGATGTCTGATTTAAATTTCATTGGAATTTGACAGGCAGAATTTACTATCCAGGGATTTGATTTGATCATTAGTACAAGAGAACTCATTATTTGGTTTGAGGAAGTAGCTGAAGAGTACTCATTTTCAGAGCTCATGTTTCAGAATTCAGACAATTTCATCAATTTTATTTCATACATGAAACCTGTATTGCTAGAAGGACTCTAATCCCAGATGACTGAAACAGTGGTCAGCAGCCTCATGATTATCCAACCTCCAACTGGAACTTCTTCAAAAGCTTTCTTTAACTGGTGTCAGTGAAAACTATTAAGATAAACATCTGTATTCTTACCAGTTATATCCTATTTATTTCCTGAATGTCTCTTTGCTTTGATTTACGTCAGTGTTTACGAAGATCATTTCCCTCTCAGTAAAGAGCAGTATATTGTATGAACAACACTGTATTTTGAGGGATTGACACATGCTTCTTTAAGAAAATTTCTCCTTGCTTTTGCTTGGCTCTTTCAAGGAGCCTTCAGACTCATGATAAAGAGATGAGAAGTGACAATTATAACCAAAGGAATTCTGACCAGAGTCCGACTATAATGCTCTGGTTCATCTGGGTTGGGTCTCGGAATAAAAAAATGATTTTCCTAGCTACTTGTATAAAGCAGGGAGTAAGCTGGATGGTGAAAACACAATATTAAGACAGGTAATTCAGGGTAATTTTAGCTGATAACCCTGGTCATCATGATCTATGCCGAAAAATCTGGAGGTTTGTCTGTATCCTTAGCTGAAGCTGGATATCATTAAGGTATTTCAACTGCTGATACTCATATGCATAATTCAATAAATTACATCAGAAAAACTATTGGAGATTTTATTTTGGGGGGAAGTTTCTGGTTTTCACCAGAAAAAAAAAATAATATATTTATGAACTTTTAATAAAATAGAATTTACTGTTCACATGACATAAAGAAAATGTTGTCATATTTCTCTGAGACTTCTTTGTGTATTGCTGACTGAAAGTCAGGCATTTTTGCATCCTGTGTTTTTGTTTTCATGCTCCTGCATTTGGGAGTTTTAACAATATTTTAGAATCCTAAAAATACAGTTCGTAGAAGATGTGCTGAAGCCCCTTCCAGGCAAAAGCAATCACTCGTGACAGACATCTGCCTGATCTGCTTTTATACACCTGTCATGATGGAGGTCTCTAAACCTGTTCAAGGTAATTTGTTCCAGTTTTGGTTATTCTTCCAGTTACAGCCTATTTCCTAGTATTAATCTGTCAGATATTACAACGTATATGTGAAGATGACAATACTTGGAAGTGACATTGCAAACCCATCCATGCAGCTGTCACACTCTGCACAATCAAGATGCACATTGCCTGTACCACAAATAATGTGATCTAGCACAGGCTGTGAAAGGAGTTATTTTCTGCACTTTAGTCAGTCTGGTGATTCGAGCTGCAATTAACCAAGTGACTGATGACTTGAGCATACTTGTTAAGAAAATTCAAGCCATGGTCTTCTCAGACAATATGAATTAGTTCCTACTTCACTTTTCAAGAAGTCTTGAACTAAAGCCTATTCAGTGTCATACCACCTCCTGAATCATGATGGTCCAGGACTGTAGCTTAGTTTGCATAGCAGTCAAGTCTGTATTCTGCATTATGCATTCCAGTTACTATTTGACTTTCAATGAGGTGAGCATAGACCTATAAGGTACAAGTGGCTGCATGGACTTCACTTACAGACATGGGCCTCACTTCCCTGAAAAATACTACGACCATACTGATAGGAAAAAGGTACAGAAGGATGGGTAGGAAACTTAAGTATAATCTTCGCAATGGAAAAATTACCTGTTTCCCTTACTTTGAGACCTGCTTTTCCTCATCTTGCAACATGCCTCAGAACACAGTTCAGCAGAAAAGCGTTCTGGTTTTCATTCAGAAGATGGCAAGGTAGATTATATTGAAGGCTGCTTCTTCACTTTGTTTCAGAGATGTTCTGCTAGTATTAGTGCCTCAAAATGTTCACATGAGTGTAGAGACTGTCTTTCCCTCTTGAGATGTCAATTAACTGAGCTGGGCTGACCTCACATTTTCCCTACCATTCAGGATTCTTCAAGTGATAACTTTCCGTAAAAGAAGTTATTTACATCAGGCTAAATACAAAAGCCTGGAACAATTAGAAAGGCTGAAGTTCTGGTCTGGAAAGTGTGTGAAATGTTGTAATATGTTGCATAGCTCTGTTTCCTTTCTGCAGTATGAATACATTTTGATTACTTCATTAGATATTTGGATTTCAGCACCTAGGATAGATAAATTCGGTTGTGTTTGGGTCCTGAACCTCAGTTAATCAAGCATGTTTCAAAGTCCTAGTTAATGAAAATAAATAAACAAATAAAAATAATAAAAGATATGATCCTAGCATACATACACGACTTTGCAAGGTTTCAAGACTGTGAAATCTAAGCTTGTACTGTTACAGAAAAACATTTTACTATACAGATGATATGCTATTATGTCTCTTGGTGGAAATAGGAGGAAGGCATTAATTCCTTTCTTACTCCAGAAGATCATCTGAAAGCAACATATTTTACTGCAGAACAAAATACATTAAAAAGAATGAGTATGTATTTGATTATACAGATATTTAAAGTAATCACATAACACATAAGTATCTTTATCTTTGCTAGAGGCTTAGTGTATTTATTCAGAATTTTGTGCATCTCTGATGCAGCATTATCTTACCTAATTAGAAAAGAACATATTTACCTATCTTGTTTTATGGGATTATAAATGAAACTATATTAGTAATAAGATTCAACCTTATTATAGCTAGACTCTGCTCTTGTGTATCCCAGCCAGGCAGAGGAACCTCCTTTGTTCTTTTCTCAGCCCATGGATTTCTTGGATGCTTATAAACTGGATTCTCATGCATTTGTATGTTGCAGATACACAAGAAGTGGAAATATGGGAAAAAAATTAATTCTGCCATTAGATTATGGCATATTTGCACTGAGAACCATCAAAATACAGTAAATTTTCAGTATTCACCAATAAAACAAAATAAAAACAACAGCTATTGGGGAAGAAAATGGGAATTTTGCAATGAATTCTGTCCTATAGCTATTTAATATTTAAAATTATTGTCTTGAATGTGAATAAAGTTCCAAGTAATTTATTTACCCTGAATGTCATCATTTACCCTGAACTGTCATCAGAAGCTTGAATATATATATAGTTTTCACTTTATTTCATGTAGCACCTGCTGCAGATGATAAGACTGAAGAACAGTAGGAACTTCTTCCATGGTTACATGAAGGTCAGAGGTGGTTGCTGCAGTTTCAGTAATCCAGGATGAAAACACTTTGGATACTTTTGCATACCAGAAGTGCCCTGTTGTTCACTAAGCTGAATGGCCTTTGTCACTGAAACAGATAAACTCTTAGTTGACTGAGAGACTGTATTTAATTTTAAATCCATATAGCTGAAGAAAGGCACAAAACTGTTGAATAGACTCAAGACTATCAAATTCAATTTCTCTAAATGCATGAGGGGTCTTGTTTCCACAAAGAGGATTAAGAGCACTCAGTTTGTGACAGCAGAAGCAATGATATTCAGTAGAACAGTCAAGGCTTAATGGAGTACAATTTCTTTATTAAGTCCTCTGTAATGAAAGAAATAGGAAGTTTCTGAATTTGTGTCAGATTTGTGTTAGGACTGGGTAATAACAGAGTTGTCTGTGAAGACACAACATCATTTTTTTCACCTTGTATTATAATACTGACATTTGCAACATTCAATAGCACAGTCATTGCTTCTCAAATAACATTGGTAAAAACTATCATCATGTCTACAGATTCGGTTGGTTGTTTTTATTCAGTTGTAATAATGTATAAGAACAGCACATACCTAGTCAGATCAGAGGTCTGGTCAACACTGTGTTATGTGACAGTGGTCCACAGTCCACAATAGATGGGCATGGGAAGTTGAAAGAGCAGGAAAAGTGTATGCAATATGTATAACATACCTTACCCTGCAATCATAGTACATCATGGGCAGGACAGTGTGTATTTTGGTGTTTGTGTGTGTCTTCCAAATCTTCCACGGTTAATGCAAGTGAATACATTGCTGCTACACAGTTTTTCAGACTTGAATGGAACTCCATTATTATGGTGCTGCCTTAGCCCTAGATTCCTGTATGTGTAGGAGACCTTCCTGTTTTCCTTAACTCTCCAGTTAAGTGACTTTTTATCTTCAGTACAAACCCTCAACTTAAATGAGGCCAGAGGCAATTCCAATCTTTCAAAACCAGAAGATTGGAATGTGATGCTGACAAGACAAAAGTGAGAAGAACAAAGAGGGGAAAGAAGGAAACTGAGAAGCCTAAAGTAGCACAGGGCTGTTTATAAGGGAATATTATTCATATGCAGGAAACTATTGTAGAATCAAGTAAAAAGTTTTGCATGCAGGGTCATTTGCACAAAGACTAGAATGGTGAGGGCTCTAAATAAAACTGAAATTATTCTAGTAGGTCTCCAGGACTTTAGGTAGATGCATTTTAAATGGAAATCTCTTTAAAAAATATTGTGTTTCTAATTACAGTAGGAAATTTGTTTCAAATTATGTGGTCATCCTTTTCAGTAAAGCATCACTTGCAGAATTTATGCATAACAACTTTCTTGTTGCTAACATGGTTTTGATTTTTACTGCTAAAAGACAAATTAGCCTCTACCAGGCCAAAGCTGCCTGAATATTTGGATTAATGTGGTGCTCCATCTTGTCTGGAATAATGGTATTTAGCAATTCCACCAGCTGGCCAGCAAGAGTGGAATGAATATGCAGTTGGTTATGCACTGTAAATAGCAGTATAATCAGGAGGACTGACTGAGAATAACACGATTGGTTAACTTTATTTTAATTTTCAAAATTCAGTGGATGAATAGAGCAGCAATTCAAAATGCAGTTTCTAAAATATGATTTCATGAGAAATGAATCAAAATACAACATCTGGAGCTTACTGTCTAATATAGTACTGTGATTAAAATAATCTGGAGAACTGCATAGTTAACAGGATAGAGCTAGTTAAATGAATAGGTAATTTTCTATTGCCTTAAGTGGACAGTAGGTTTGTCAAAAAAGATCAATATCTCTATATGCTAGCAAAAAGGCAGAATTTATTGTTACTCACAAAAGCACATCTGACCTAATACAGGCTACAGATCCATGGAACAAGAAAGATACCATACGTACGTGCATGCACACATGCGCATACACACACATTGCGTTTTGCTGAGCTTCTGATTGCTTAGAATGACAGTAAGTCCAACAACCCCTTCCAGTTCTAATGGTTATTTGGCAGAAGGCTCACAGCTGAGAAACCTCTGCTGCTAACTGCAGGCAGCTGAGCGTCAGTGCTGACAGCTGCAACCTCAGATGTGACTGCAGGGAAGGGAGTGATTTCCAGATTCCAAATGAACAACTAACAAGGTCTTTAGGGATTTAGGCTGTTACTCAGCAGAATTCTTGAATATGTTCTTTATTGTAAGGAATTAAAGCTCTTTTTTTTTTTTTTTTTTTTTTTTGCATATTAAAGCGTATGCTTAAATACTTGGATAGAGGTAGGGGTTTAAGAAGATGTGAGATATGTAACTGCTCAGAAATTGTGTTAAGTTTACATAACTAGAGTGAAACCACTGTTGGCACAAAGTCTGGATTTGGTTCAGGGCATAGCCTGTGCCTAGGTCTGTAGGAATGAGAACATCTTGTGGGGTCAGAGAGGAAAGAGAGTAGCTGTATAAAACCTGTCTTTGTCATCAGTTTGCCCTCATTATCATAGGGTTGTGCCTGAGTCCACTTCACTTAGTATTATGCATATAGCCAAAAGAGTTTTTCAGTGCTCTGAAGAGAGATTTCTTTTTGTCCTGGATTAATCAAATCCTTTTTACCTCTTGTTGACTTTTGCAGTTGTCACAGTGATGAATATAAGGTGATAAGGTAGACACTGGCTACTTTAGAGAACTCATGCTGTAGCTGTGTTGCTGTGCCAGAGCAGCTCAACTGCCTCAGTCAGTTTTCTTTAATCTAAGCTCCCTTCAGAGAAATGGTATGGAAGTAGCAGAGGAGCCCTAAACAATATCAGAGTGAGCTCACAGATAAGCAGCAAAGAGATTAAGGCTTGAACTTGGTCAGTAGCCCTATTTTATTTAGTGATATAGAAATTTTCTGAGAATATCAGTACTTAGCTCTGATCTATGTGCTTTGGCATACTGGCTTATAAGCCTTGCAGCCAGCAGTGCAGAGGACACAGGTATGACCAAACTAACAGAAAAAGGCTGCTTTGTGGCCATATTCTTTTTTCCCAGGGAAATTTCACTGACAGAAAAGTGTTTTGTTGAAATAAAGCTGTTTTCTGGGAAATATTTAAAATGAAGAAATGTTTTGTCAGAATATTTTCAGTTAATTTGTCTGCTGACACTGTGGTTGTCAGCAGCATGTGAAGTTACATGATGTGTTTGTTAAGGTACGCGATCACACCAACCCCTGATGTGTTCTGTAAATAGATCTCACAACTGCAATCTATGCACAGTCTTTTTATTCCAGTATAATTAACCAGTGTAAATTTCTTTTTCATATTAACTAGGGAAAACTAAATTTGCAGGTGGAATTTTAACTTCTAGATTCAGACTGGTTTTTTGCTTTTCCTAAATTGTAATCTGGCAGGCATCTCTGAGAAGATACAGTCCCTGTGCACTCATAAATAATTTGTTTTGCACCTTTTCTTTCTTCTTACAGTCCATGTATGGAATGATCTTGTTAAACCTTAATAGGGAATATAATGAGAAAAATAGGTTTTTATAAATTCTAGAAAAAAATACTGGAGCTCTCTCTCGTTGTCAAACTTAAAGGAAGCAAGTAAACAACAAATGACTGCACTTCTGAAAGATTAAAAAGTAAGGATTTGCCTCTTTTTTTCTTCCTTGAGAGTGAGAAGTGAGCAGAGTGAAGTTGAAGCTGGAACATTCAGAGTCAAAAATACCCACATGAAGTTGATCTTCCAGCACTGATTGTTTTGGCAGTCCCTGAAACAAGGAAAGAATTATGACATAATGAAAAAAAAAAAAAGGAAAGAAAGAATACCAAATTAGTGAAGACTCACAACAACAGCCTAATCACATGGGATTAACCCTAGGTATGTTCACATTATTAGTTTAAATATGTCTGTTTTTTTCAAGTTTCCCTTCCCTGCTGAAGAGAATAATCTCTTATATATCTCATATACAAATATATATAATTTATATATATTTATTTTATATATATATATATATTTATATATATATATGCACACACACACGCACACAC
>JAOEHY010005878.1:0-10009 GCA_025447955.1 Psilopsiagon aurifrons | reverse complement strand
CTAAAAACATTGGTGTTATCAGCACTGTTCCCAGGCTGAAAGTCAAAAACACAGTGCTGCACCAGCTACCGAGAAGGAGAAAAATGACTGCTACTGCTGAACTCATGACATGAGATTATTCTTAAAATGTGTTAATTAGCTTAAGGTAGCACACCAAAATCCATGTTCTAGCAAAGACTGATCAGGGCAGTTATATAAACATAAATCCCCTCTTGGACAATTTAATGATATAGATAGGATTATTCTTTGATGTATCAGGCACCTCTCTGACAGAGATAGCATGTCAGACTAGTTGGTTTTCTATTTACATTAATTTTGGCAATTACTGTATTTCTTATGTATGCACATATATTTCCTTCACATTTGCATTAAGAATACCTATGTGTATTTTAAAATAAGTGGATGAAAATTACTTTACAAAATGTGCTTTCTGTATACAGCTCAGCTTGAGAAGTAGAACAGCTACACTTTTATACAATTGCTTTCATTTTCTGTCTCTAATCTGCTAGCACAACACTGGGGCACATTTGCATTGCATTCCTCGTGATCATATCTTTTAATTTAAATAAAAAGTTCTTCAATTAAAAAAAGATTTTATACAAGTACTGAAAAGCAATATTAATCTGCATAGAACAATACAGCTCATACTCAGGGAAATGTATTGAGCTATATGTTAGAAACGTTAATTTGAGGAATTTTAATCTGCCAAACCCCTGACATTCTGGATGCACCCATGACCTTAGCAGGAAGAAAAGGAAAGAACAAAGCCATATAGGTTACCATAATATAGATTTTGGAAAGGCTCACTCTTTGCTCGTTTATCAATCAGCTGACTGTTAATGCAAGTCAGTAATACAAATAAGAACACCTGATAAACCTAAGATATTGTTAAAATTAGTTGATTTCAGTTACTGTTGAACTGATCCCTATACTTTTTTCCCACCAAATACCCTTCTATGTGCATTCCATTCCCATAATGTGTTAAGCCAGGGACTACCCAGATATCCTGCTTTCTCTTTTTAGGGAAAATAGAGACCTCACAAGGAACTCAGATTGCCATAGAAAACAGAAGGACCTCTAATGAACTGAATGAGGTGTGTTAGAAGAATCTGTATTTATCTTCAGTATTTAACTTCTAGTTTATTTATTTATTACTTCAAAATCAGAATATTCAGTGAAAAAGAGAATTTTCTTACTAAATGAAGTTGTAACTTATGCATTGTTTTCCTGCACAATGTATTATTTTATAACAAAGCTCTTGAGGATGAAGGGTTGCAAATTTCATCAAAACAAGAAAATAACAGAGACAGACACAAGTAACATTCTTGAAAGTGTGAAGAATGCAGGTGCTAATTATACTTTACTTAATGCATATGAAGAGCCTAAAAACCCATTAACAAACAGAACTTCATTTTCACATACAGTCTTTTCTGAAAGGGAACTATGAGTAAAGAGAGCTGCTAAGAGGTCTCCTGGGATCAAATCTTTGATGGTTTATTGATCTCATTCAGGGCTTTTAGAATCATTAAAAGTCACCTTTCTTTTGTCATTCAGTCCAGGGAGTAAATTGAACATTATGTTCATGTAGGTCACTGAGTACTTTCTATAGTAGTTTATTCAAGCAAATGGAACAATGTGCTTCTACTAACTGACTGACAAGTTTAGGATATCAGAGGAGAAGAAAGGCTGTTAAAGAGAAACAAAGCACCAATTTGCTTTGCAATAGGCTGCTCTTGAAGAGCAAAAGATTCAATTACTTAAGGAAGTGAAGTGTCTAAAGGGGCTGTGGATTTCATATTTGTCTTTGTGAAAGTCCTTGTATAAGATAAATGCTTTTAGCAAATATACCTTTTTTCTCCTGTGTTAGGGGACCAGAAAACAAAAATAGAAAACAACCAAAACCCCATTCTTTCACCCACCATCCCTATCAAATAACTGTTAAAACCATGTTCAGTGCAAGGTGTTTATCAAATACCGTCAAAAAAATTGTCTTTCTCCTAGAAAGAATGCCAGTATGTGTAGCATTCAATAAAGCCTTAGAAAACTGCTCATTTAAGACACCTTTAATAAAAAACAGAGCACCTTTGGATGCAAGATGTTGGGGTTTGGTTTTTTTTTTTGTTTTCTCCCTCCCATGAAGGAAGAAAGTAAGTACTGTTGTTTGTTAATAAGCATCTTTAAGCCAAAAGCCAAGAGTGAGTTCTAAAAGCCACAGAAATTAAGTTTCTGTTTTCTCTTTAAAACCTGGCAGCAAATTGGTGACAACTGCTCTGATTTCACATACCGATAAGCTCTATTGTTACACTGAAGTAGAGCACCTGCAGTAGGAACCTCTTTTTGTTGCAATTCAGACCAAATAGTATTTCAGCTGGCTCCCACAAATTGCATCTCTCTCTGCTTTACCAATCTATTTTAAGGAACTTAAGGCTGTACCTCTGAATGACCCCCTTTGAGTGTACGCAGGGGGCATGCAATATCATCTGCATTACCAGTGGCTGACAGGATCTTCATCTGCAGTCTGACAGCTCTTTTCTCCACTTGTCACATTTTCCAGTAGTTACCAGTGCTGTTGGGTACCATAGGTTAGCAAGCTGTTTCATGACACATTGAATCCATCCTAACCCACCAATTAACAAGGACCATAGTTTCTCCTCCCAGCTTTAAAGAGCTGCATTCACGTAATGGTTTAGCAGTTTATTCTGTAAGTTTTGGGTGCAACTAGGTCTGTTAAAACCTATTTGTCCTCACCTCTCTTTAGGTGTGTTTCCTATCTCTGTGTAAGTGTGTGAATAGGGGATGTGATGGCTTATGTGTTTTATTTTGCTTGAAAATAGTAGAAATGGGAAGTTCATTTTGCTTGATAATTCCTACCTTTTTTTTTTTTTAAAGGAAAATTTTCTTCTGGTTTATTTGTTTTTCTATTATTTTATTTTTTTTTTAAATCTAGAGGTTTAAAAATATCTAGGTACAAATATATCATGTCCATATTAATCTTATTTAAAATATAGAAGTATTTTATGAGAATAGAATGTAGGAACATAAGGATATTCATGGAATTCTGTACAGAAAAGTTGGTCAGAAGTTACATCTGGAAATCTGTAACTCAGAATCTTGCTCGAAGTGGAATGATTGTGAAGATCAGCTCAGCTACAGCTTTATGTGGCTGTCTGGAAAACCTCAAGTGGTGCACTGTGCACAGCTTCTCTCTGTGACCAGTGATGCACTACCCTCCTCATGGCAATGTTAGATGACAGATCCATCTATATCTCATCTCAAACAAAGGCCATCACCAGACGTCTAGGAAGCGATAAAAGAATGGGCAAACACAGCTCCTCAGAATACTCTTCTAGCCTCAGACAGCAAAAGTCTTAGCAAAGTATTCTATGAATGTTTTAATAGTTTTCTTTATTTCTTTCTTGATTTAGGGTATAATTGCCCTCCCCTCCCCTCCTCCCCCAATATTAAATACAATTCTACATATATTTCAAATATTCACTTCATTTGATGAAGTCTCTGTCTTTCAGGTGCTGCAGCACCTGAACCTGCTACAACAGGAAAGGAATAACTACCCAAATAGCATTTTAATGACAAACGTATCATGAGATACAGACCAGTGTGTAAAAAAGGCAAAGAACTGAATACTGTCAATTTTTTTTTCTTGAATTTTTTTTGTGGCTAGGGATGGGAGAGGAAGGAAACACTCCTTCTGGCATCCAAGACTTTCTTGCTTTCCATTTGATAGCTGAAGTTATTCTACTCTTGCTTCCAGACTCCTTCATTTGAATATACACTGATTTCAGACAAATCTCTTACTGGTCCTGTTTCCAACTCTGGAAAAAAAAAAAAGAATATTATTCAGATTTCTGTTCTTGTCCTGCCCAGAGTGGCCTAATCTGTAGTTCTATGCTTGACTTCCAAATGTTGATCGAAAATCAGTTTACCCTCCAGTACCTGAAGATCTCATGGAAGTTCTCCAGACAGTTCTGCCCAAGCTCAGCTCTTGGATTTTACATTATGATTCATTTATTCATTTGTTCAATCCAAGTGACCAGTAATTAAGTATGACACTCACAAAGTTAAGTCACAGTATTATGTGAAACAGATATGCCAGGGTTTTTCTAAATGTTCTAATACATTCCAAGTTCCAAGGAGTTTTTAACACCAAATTTAATTGTTGGTAATTTCAGCAAGAACTAGCAGGGCAGCAACAACTTTATTCTATGATGTCAGGTGTCAGGACTTACTGCCTTTATCTTTTTGTATAAAGATCAGTACTAGAAATTTTAGCCAGACAATACAGCAAGATACTACACCCCACATATTAATACTTTATCCTTGCCAGCAGATCTGGGCTCAGAAAAAGATAATTAAACAACAAAAAATTATGGTGTGCTACTAGCTGAAACAGAACTGATTTTGCCTCTTTTAGTCAAAAAAATTCCATATATATGAAATGAAGCTTGTAAGCCTGGTCTTGCTTTCTGTCATTTTGACACCCACTGCCCTGCAGTTTTAACTAGAGGAGCTAGCAGATGACATACCACTTAAGGCAAGTTTCATTATCTTCTGGTACAAAGGCCCTGTCAGTTGCTGGTGCCACTGGGAAATTGCTACTAGCCTGATGGAGATTATTTTTGTTATACTTCTTTTTATATCCCTGGCTCTAGTCTCCTTATTTCCTCCTTTTTTTTTTAAGGGGATCATGGTGGTGAAATAGTTGGTGTGATAAATCGATCAGCAGGGTACCATAGCAGCATTAAGCTGCCCATCCATCAGTACTACAGTGCATTTGAGCACGTAGGTGCTGGTTGGCTGATATCTCAGAACTGTTTCCAAGTGATGGAGAGGCTTTCACCTCTGAATTCCACATTAGAAATCTTTCTAACTCTAAATTGTTTCAGTATATATAAAAATAGCAAATAATAGGATAAAATATTTTTTCTCTGGGGGGCATTTCTATGAAGCACAACAAACTTCTTTTATATTGACTGTTAAAAAAGTGCCATCCATTTTTTATTGTAAAGAAGTCACTAAGGACTTAGAGTAACAGATGAAAGGATCTCTTCCTTTCAGTAATATATCAATCCAGTTTCTCTGGCTGTCAAGTGTTGAACAAATTAAAATTCTTCAGTACTTCAAGAGCTGTTTTATTGCCTCACTGTTCTGTGTACGTTGTCTAATGACATGCTGCCAATAACAGACACTGAGTTGCAACTATAGATATAATAATTGTATGAATTTTACAGAAGATGCGTCTAAAAGTCCACTATGTGCACTGCAGACCTTTGTGCGGACAGTGCCTGTTATTTGTGTTCCCTGACAACAGCAATAGCTGAGGAGTTTATTTATATCTCATATATCTGTCCTATCCTGCTGATTTCACTGCTGCCCATTAAACACTTAGAAGTGTGATTTTTTTTGAATGCTAATTTCTTGATGCCTCTGTGCTATATTGAACACTACTCTTTAAAAGAGGATGTCCTATTCCAGATGTTAGACGCCAGTTTATGTTGAAGATTTTGCAGGACTTTAGCCATAAGGAAACTGTTCAGCATAATGGACTTGGTTGCGTAAAACTGAAAAAAAGATTATAAAGATTTTCTTCCTTAACAGAGAAAAAAGGCCTGGAATCAAACTGAAATTCAAAAGACATCATATTATAAAGATGAGACTTTTCAGTGACAGGCCAGAAAGTGAATGAAAAGTCTTTGCCCTAAATAAAAGAACAGTCTTGACAGTGCTGACATGCAGTATCTCACATTTCCAACAAAGGAGGTGAATAGAGGCCCATTCTGAGCTCATCAGAATAAATTCTACCAGAAATGGTCCTACTGCATGTGGTGTCTGAAAAATTCAATGACTCAAACATTCTAAAAGTGTAGGAAGCTGGTGGTCCAATAAAGTTGTGCCTGGTGATCTTGCCCTAAATGATGGGGGCACACTTTTCCAAGGGAAATTGGGTTCAAAAAGCTATCATTAGCCTCCTTCTTAACCTTCCACTTGAGAATTATATAACGCAACTATTAAGCTACTACTGTCTGCTGCAGAAACCAGTTTAAGGATTTGTTAAACATTTAGGCAAATATTCTTTGCCTGGTTTAAGACTTTAAGGTAGCCTGCCTGTTACAACTTCAAATCTCTTGTGGCTCTTTCCAGGTAGCACTGTGCATGTGAAAAAATAATATATTTTTTTTGTTATTGGAAAATCTTATTTTGAAAACTCTTGTGATAGAATTCTTTGTGGGCTTTTTTGTGTGGGTTTGGTAGTTTTGGGTTTGTTGGGGTTCTTTTGTTTTCTGGGGATTTGTTTGGTGGGGCTTTTGTTTCGTTCTGCATTGTTTTTTTTTTTTTCATTAAGAAACTCCTCTGCAATATATAGCTCACAGAGGAGAGCACCAATCCAGTCTGTGGACAAATAAAACCTTTTGTAGGATAAAGAATCTTATATCTAGTGAAAATATAGCTCTGATTGTGCCTGCTTTCTGGGTAAAAGTATAAAATGTCATTTTGTAGTTGTAACACAATCAAATAAGATTAAAATAATTAATTGAATATTATTTTTTTACCAGGGGACAATAAATGGTCAGGGTATTGCAAATCTCTTGTATCACAAATGAGTCAGCTGGTAGTATGTGGTGTTATTTTAGAAGGAGATTAATCTAAAATGTATATGAGGTAAAAGAGAATGTATATGTACATTTTAATGAAGTCTGTTTTCCTTAGGGAAAAATCTTGCCATAATGACCTAAGACACAGAAGCTCTAATCAAAATTAAATGTTTTCTTTTTTCTCCTACCCTAACATAATATTTAGTGTTAGATGTCATGGCATTTCAGTTTTAACACTGCAAGATATTCTGCAGTGACATCTGTGCTACAATTTGGTATCACAAATAAGCCTTCATTCATAAGTACAGGCTTAAGAATGATATTCATTCATTTGTAAAGGGGTTTATTTCAAGCAAACAGTATATCCAGTGGAGCAAACTGAAGAAAAGCTTAAGACTTACTGTACAGCTGAAGTCTAATTCATTAGCAGAAACTCACAGGCATGTTATTAGTGAACACAAAAGAGAAAGAAAATTAGAAAAGGCTGCAGGATAAATCAAAATCTGTTCATCAGATTGTATGGATGTGTTCTGGCTTATTGTGCACAAGGCATAGGTTTATTGCTCTTGAAAATGAGGTTGTCTGTTCTCAGATTCTTCAGTTTCACATGGGCCAAGTTTATTTCTAGTGCCAAATTCCTTGTCTCATGAGGTTTACCTTCTAAGAGTAAAGGGAGAATTCATCTAATGGTAACTACAACACTGCATGTGTAATTGAAATGATGCTGAAAAACATTTAAAATGATGCAAAAAGCCAAGGTACTGGGTACTGGAGAAAAGCCAGTAACTTGGAAAAACTAAGTATGAAATATTTTACCAGAATGCTGTTGGCTTAATTTGCATCTACATTGTTAGCATCTGAACTGAAATTCAGGTTCCCAATAATGCTCCTTTGCATCACTGTATTAGAATAAAAATATTCTGTATCTTATATCAATGTGGAGTTTTTAAGAATTGGGGGGAATTCTGTACTGGGTACAGATCAGCAAAACCCAAAGCTGTCTCTGTGATCATTTGAATCCATTCTTGGGTCAGGAAATATCAGCTCTGAAATATCAAGAAATCATGAATTTGCTCTTTATACCACTGGTGCTGATTGTACCTTCACGGAACCAGATTTAGTTCTGTGTTCCCTCTCAGATTTGGTCAAGAAGCACAGAATAATGTGACTGACAAGAATGTCGTCCTGTTCAGCACCATAACAAAAAGTGAATTGTAAATGTCTCTGTTTTCTGAGGAGTAACAAGTGTGATTATAGACTTCATGCACAGACTGGGTTCTGTATACAGCTTAATATCTGTAATGAAAAAAAGATGAATTTGTTGAATGAACATCACAGTGAAATGATAGCAAAATAAATTAGCATTAAGCTACTAATTATTTTAGCGCAAATGATACATTATTCCCCAGAGCTTAAAAAAATTAAGAGAACAAAAGCAAACAAAAGGCAAAAACCAGTTTGATGTAAACTGTTTTAGTACAGATTGCTTCCAGTGTACTCATTTTCATTAACAGTATTACCAGGTACTTTCTTAGAGCTCATCATTGCTAGTTTTTTTTTTTGCACCCGCTCTTCCGGGCTCCGTAATATTAGCTGGTACTTCAGATGGGTATTGACATTACCAGCTTTATCAAGTATGACATCTCCTTGGACTCTCTTAATACTCTTTACAGATGGTGTGTCTCAACATGAACCGCTCTGTCAAACATGATACTTGCTCACAAGGTTGCTGAGGTGCATTAGAGACAAAGTTGTATGTGGAGTCTGCTACGCTCGTATTGCTCAAACCCTCCTAACCAGTTTTCCATATTGACAAGTTACTATTTTTAAGCTTTCTAATTGGTAACTCTCAGCTTCATTTGCTGATTTGTCCTTCAATGACGCCAGAAGATTTCAGTGATAATTTTAAAAAGTGAAACCTCTCACTTGCAATGAGTTTCTATTCAAAAGAATGTTTCTGGTCTAGTTTTTAAATCTCAATTGTCATTGAGCAGACTTGGTCCAATTTTTAGTTGATAGTACCTGATGGTCTTACCATACCTTTTGTCTGTTTTAAAGAGGAAAACCTGCCACTAGGAGGTTTTCAGAGGCCTTGTGGCTATAAAAACAGTTGTAAAGTTTGAATATTGCTTTTCTGTCTCTGTAAAAGAAACTTAATCATAGTCACTAAAGCTATTCAGTCTTCCTCAGCATATAAAACCTTACCTCAGAAATATCCCTCTTAGAGCTCTTACGTTATCCTTTACAAGTTTAAGAGAAGTGTTCAACTCCCATGTTTTTACTAATCAAAGGTCTGGTTTTTTCTCTTTTCTCAACCTTAATGTAATCATGTGCAGGACAGTACAGTGCAGGACAAATTCCTGTGTACCCTTTTGTTCACCAGATAAGCATATTAGAAAATGGGATGCTATCAAAAATTGTTTTACTGTTTGCATTTCAAAGGTTTCTAAGATCTTTTGAGAAAGTTTGTATGTATAGGGCATACAAGTCCAATAGATCCCCATCTAAAATTCCTGTTAGAAATACATAACAATACAGGTAGTTTCACAGGAGTGAAATAGCCCAAGTAAGGGCTTCTTCTAATCACAGGACAAGTGATGATGTTCTCATAGGATTAGACAATTTAGTGTACCTTAAATAAGTGTAATGCCTATGTTTTGAGCTTAGAAGCTCCTGTACTTGATTTTGCTATTGCTTAGCAGAGTAGGTGTCTATGCAGCACTTTAAAAGCAGCAAGATGTACCTCCTAAAGATTTATGCTTCAGTGAAGTCAGACATACTAAGGTTAAAAACCAAATCCTCATCTCATGGTTCTGACATTGTGACATCAATACTGAGTTCAGTTGGATGTTTTTTAGTTACAGATGTAACTAAGCTTAAAAAAAATTGTTGCAGAATTAATTTCTGGATTTAGGACTGTAAATTTTCAGAGAGAGAGTGAGATTCTGTGGAACTTGGGACATACAGACTTCCAGTCTTAGGTTAAAATTTTTGATAACAGACTTGAAAAATTAAAATTTTTCTAGAGTAAAACTTGTCATGACCTTTGACAGTTCAGTTGTAGGTACATGTAGTGACCTTAAAAGCAAAGTCAGATCCTGAGGATGGGTAAACACCGTATATATTTATAGGAAAAAACCTGCAACAGTGATTTTATGATTTTATTTATTTCCAGAATAGCCACACATGTATGTTTCCAACAAAGAGATTCATATCCTTTTTCTAGATTGCTGATGGAAGAATCATGTGAAAATGTCAAACGTCTCTTGCTGCTCACTTATGCATTGTTGTGGTTTAGGCCATAAATCAGCCACATAGTTTGCCACATGGAGAATCAAAAGAATGCAACTCCCACAGGTTGAGATAAGAACAGTTTACTAACTACGGTATAACACAAACCA
>JAOEHY010005877.1:0-46401 GCA_025447955.1 Psilopsiagon aurifrons | reverse complement strand
GGCAACCCATTCCAGTGCCTCACCACCCTTACAGTAAAGAATTTCTTCCTCATATCCAATCTAAACTTCCCCTGTGTGAGTTTGAACCCGTTACCCCTTGTCCTATCATTACAGTCCCTAATGAAGAGTCTCTCCCCAGCATCCCTATAGTCCCCCTTCATGTTTTATAAATGTAAATATACATATTTAATAAATTGCTTTATGTCTACCTCAAGTATTTTTTCTCTCCCCAGCTGAACCACAGATCTCAAAAGATCAGTTACTCACACCTCTCTATTGGTGAGGGATGTTTACCTTTGTCAGATCATCAGGTTTGTAATGAAATTGTAGCATACTGTGATAGCTTCTCTTTAACAATTCCTCTTTGCAGCTCTTCTTTACCAAGTGTCTTAGAAACCTGACTTTTTAAATTTAAGGATCCTGTGTTACCAACTTCAACCTGGCTGTGACTTCACCCCATAGCTGTTCAGCAAAAACTTGAATTTCAGAAAGTATCTTATGGCAGCTGCCTTGCTTCCCCTTTAGGCATGTTTGGTTTCTCCTCTGACTTAAATGAGAAAGAGTGGGGGGAAATGTCATAATTTCTTCTTGTCTTCTTTTTTAGTAACCTTTTCATCAAACATGAGGAGCTGCATGTCTTTGTGCTTCAAATAGTGTTATCCTTAGGCAATGATAAGTAGAAAAACGTGTTTCTGCCTTGAAAATCTTATCACCTCACTTTCATATTCTTTGCTTTTCTTGTATCTGTCTGTCTGTGTATCCTTTGTGACTGGGCAGGTACTGTAACAACATTATGTAAAGTGCAGGAAAGAGCTGTGCATTAAGAGTTCAAAGGCAGATTGTAATTCAGTGGAGATCAGGCGTTTCTTTGATTGCAGCTGGTTTGAAAAATGAAAATGAAATGCAAATAATCATCATTTCCTCCCCTCAATTATTTTGAAAAATAGAACAACATTTATGGTTTAGAGTCTGACTTTTTTGTTTCTACATCAGAAAATTATGCTTAAACAGGCATGGCCATTAGGAGACTTTGTTTCGAATCTGTGGCTTCCAGTGAATTTGCTATGAAGAGGACACTGTCCTGGGTGCATTGCTGCCTCTGTGGGGAAAACCAGGTAAGAGCTTTTGGAATACCAGAGGCTACTCCAGGCCCTAGGTAATGGGGCAGTCTGGACTCAGGTGCTGCTGGCTGGGGACTTAGTCAGACTTGACTGATCTGAATGGAAAAACTTACTTTGCTTCTCCAGTCTGCCTTCTGAGGAGGAGATTTTCTGATGCTCCTGGGTCTGAGGAAGGGCTCTGGAGGTTCAAACATCTCAGGACACTCAGGGGTGGTGGGGCTGTGAGGATGAGGGGCTCTGAGGTGAGACCAAGGAGGATGGAGTCAGAGGACTGCTGGGTGGGGAGCAGGAGCCTGCATCTCTCTGGTGCTGAGCAGGGGAATTGGGGGGAAATGCAGGGGTCATGCTAAGTGGACATTGATGGGGCTGATTTCAATGGGGGCTACTTCTGGTGATGGGGGATGTTTCACGTTCCAGGAGATGTGAAAGGGCCCTGTATACCTGACTGAGAGATGATGGGGCACCCCATCTTCTCTGGGTTTACCTACCTCCATCAGTGAATCAGCCCCAGCAGGGTGAGCCCAGGGGAAAGCAGGCATTTCTCCTCAGAGGCTGAGCTGGTCCCCAGGAGGTTCCCCTGGCTGTTGCTAGAACAGTGCTGGAACCATCCGGTCTCTTTCACAATCTGCATGGTGGGAAGCCTCCACTGAAGTGGCCAGAGGTTGGACATCTCTTACCGTGTTCCTCTGAATTTTGCCCCATGGCTGATGTTGAGGGGCAGTTTTTTCTCCAAAACATAGAGTCAGGCTCCCCCTTGGTAAGCAGGCCTGGGCAGGAATCCAAAAGGGCTGGCAGTGTCTCGGTACTGTGTGTCTAATGATTTCAGCATCTTCTGATATAGCTTTGACATGGTACGGAGGAGGGTGAAAACTGGGTACATTCTGCACCTGGATTGTCATCATTCCTTCCTCAAAACTAAGGGCTGTTGCCTGTGAATATCAGAACAGTACTGAAACAAGGAATCATTTAGCGTTGCTGCCTCTGGTTCTCTATTCTGCACCAAATGAAGAGTTGCCTAACCAGAGTATGATGGTACCATGAAACACTGAACTGGGGAAGCAGTCCTAGTGTTCCACCAGGTACTGTAAGCAACACAGGAAAATGATTAATGAGACCTGGCCATAGCCCTGCCAAAGCCAGATCTGTTGGGCTGCAGAGTTTCTTCTTTTTCGCAATGTTCTGTTCAGCAGCATGTTGCCATACAGACTCATCAGCAAATGAGGAGCAGATGGAGCAGTGACACATTTTATCTTGCAGCAGCAGGGACATTGTATGTGCTAGGAGGATTCGGAGAAGTTAGTTTCATGCGAAGTATGTGATGAAAGAAAAGCTGCTGATCGTTTTTCTTTCTCTGCAAAATTGCAGATGGACAAACAGGAAAGTGGTTGTCTCAAGCAAGGCAGTAACAAAGAATGAAGTGCTTGAGAAGATAAAATTAAAACCCCTGCTATGGCAATGAGATACAACTCTGCCGTCTTTGCCCAACTGTTAAACCATGGCTTAGTTTTTGTTTCAGGTAGTATCCTTTCAATCAGGGCTTTACAAATTGGTAGGTAGAGCTGCTGTTCTTTAAATGCCAGATGCTGCCCATCATCAAGGGCAGTTAATCCATGTGCTGAACCTTTTATAAATTGATTCCTCCACTCCTCATTAATGTATAGTAGATGTGACATTGTAAAGGAAAATCTGAAAATGAATCCGAGCTGAAACTGTTTCAGGATTATTTGGTTCCTGGGCTCTGTCCATATGTCCCTTTTCCTCCTCTAAGCTCCATGTACTATGATGTTTACTAAGATACTTAGACTGGAAGTTGCTGATTGTGAAGTACAAGCTGGAGGCTGGATCCTGAAGCTAATTAGGCTGAGAGAAAGAGTAAAGCAGACATTACAAAGTGAGGTCTGTATTGGTCCAGGCAACACGTGACTCTCAAAGATGCAGTAATTTTCTGAGGTGCGTGTAGGGTCTAACCTGTGATAGTCCTCGCAGGAAGGTAATTTTTTCCTGTATTAACAGACATGTAGGGGGATGCTTTCTGCCTGGTTTTGTAGTGCTTCCCTCTCATTTTCACCCTGATATTCACTCTGTATACAGGGATTTCGCAAGTATATTTTCCCAATGACTATTGCTCTATATGGAGAGAGTATATGTAGTTGACAGCGTGCTGTGTGCCTTGCTGTTTACCAGGTACAAGGCACATCCATAGATATTAATTTGCCATGGCAGTGCTTTGCAGTGTTGCTGTATTTGGGCTACTACACCCCAAAATGTCTCAGCCCTCCCAGAGTCCAATTACTCTTAAGACAGAGATTGTTCAGATGAAGAGATGTGACTGGGTACTCGTAGCAGCAGGCAATGGGTCACAGTAGCCCAATTGTCCCTTTTAGTCCTTTATCCCAGTCTCTGCTGTGTCTTCTACAGTAATTACTATCTTGTTTCAGTGCACAACATATGACATAAATCAAGTCTATTCTCCTCTCTTGCCCCATCCTGTGACATCCTTGATGCACAAAGGTCTGTAGCTTGCAACAATAGACATACTGGGAACCGTGTGCTGGTCTGTGGGCTATGTCATGCTGTGCAGAGAGGGAGATGCGGGCAGCCAGGGTCATACCTGACACTTCCTGCATTTGAAAGTGTGACTGCGTTGCATCACCAGAGTCTCTTTGAAGTCTGCGATGTGAAACGTGGTAACTACCGAGAGGGGACAGAAGGTAGCAGAGGTGGGACATGCATGTCAGCTCTAGAACTTCCCACACATTAAGGATGCTGTAGTGGGGAAGTGATTCTCCCTCTCTAGCCCAGATTCACAAACATTGGCCAAACCAAATCCCCAGTTCAAATCCTTTGGGACAGAGGATCTTTAACCACCTACTGCTGATTTTTCTGCTGATTGTAATCTAGTAAGGAGTAGTTGGATTTTTCTATACAGCTGAATGCTTTGTTAAAGCACACAGCTCTGCACACAGACAGCAAAGTACCCTATATGCCTACCAGGCACACATGAGTGAGCTTAGTGACCATGAAACCTAATAGTCCTGCTACAGCTACACAGAATTTAAACGGATGTTTTGCAAAGAACCTCAGAGCAGCTCTTAGCAGCAAATAACAAAACTTTCCCTAAGAGGGTCTGGTCTGTATGCTAGTCATGGAGTTTTGGGTGCTTTTGGAATCAAATTGGTTGTCATATGAAAAGTTGGTGGAGGAGAAGAGACAGCCCTTTTTATCCACATAAACAAAGTTTAGCTGTACTCTGAGATGCACCTGCTGGTTGCAAGCCCTGACCCTCTACTACACAGTTGCTGAGATTTCCCAGCTGTGCTAGTGCAGCAGTATATCCAGTTACTGCTTCCTTCTTCCACCTTCTTGGTGCCAGCAGCCCCTCAACAGCAGTCTGTATTAGTAAATTTGAGCATGCAGGAGAATGTTCATGGGAGATGATTGTCTGCACTGGTGTGAAGCATCACTTATGCATCTTTCTAACACTAATGCAAATGCAGAATACATGAGGGTGTTGCAAGTTTTAAAGATTTCCTGAGAATCTACTCATCTCCACTGCCTCTCAATAACATGACTCTCCAAGTGCATACCAATGAAATCTTCTTGCTGCTCTATCATATGACCTCTTCTCCCTTCTTTTTTGAGGTGTGTGTAGATATGGATAGACATCTACACTTGTACACCAGCAAGGGATCAATATGATGTTCAGGTACAAGAAAATTGGAAGTGGTCACCTGTCAGGGCCATTACCTTGAGGTGTATGAAGGACATTGTTAGAGAGATGTAGGTTAAGAGCATCCATTTTTGTGTATGTGTTCAGTCCCTTAAAATACAAAAGAAGGAGCATCTCTTCACACATAGTGGAGGTTTTGTTTTCCAAATTTCAACCAAAGAGTGTAGTAGAGGCAATCTGACCTCCTTTTTGCAATAATGATGCTCCAGTGACAAGCACGTAAGTCTAGATTATTTTCTGCTCTCTTCTTCCTAAAGATCAAAAACCATCCAATGACAGCCATAATGAGTCTCTCATAAAGATTGAACCACAGGTTTTAGTATTTTGCCAATTGAAAACAATTAGACTTTTTACTGCAGAAGGTAAAGGGAGGCAGAATGGAGAAAAAGGCATTCTGACAACAGTCAGCAATGCTCAGATAATCTGCTGAAATACTGCCCTTGTCACACCTGGCTGCATTGGACAGAGCTTGTTTTCCCTTTGAAAACTTTAGGGTTTTTTTCTTTGTAAGAGAGAATAATGAGACAGTTGTTAGCACATGAAGCTTTTACACCAGAGTAAGGAAGATATGGGGGCAAAAGCTTAAAATTGCCTGTCAATTATCTGGTATATTTTGAGAAGTCATTTCTGAGGCTTCATTCTGAGACACATTCAGTGTGGTCAGAGGAGGTCTCAGTGTGCCCTTCAATCACCAGTTAGTCTTTTCCAGACTTTTCCAGACACTGACTTTTTGATTGGATAATAGATGCAGACAGCCTCATGGAGCATGCAAGTGGGACAAAAAGAGGGTGCTGGAGAGTGTGGGGGAGAGGAGCACCGGCTGCATAAGGTGGAGGCAGCTGAAATCAGCCCTAGTTCAGTGTGGCACTTAACTGCAAATGAAGACTCCAGTGTGGTACCTAGTGTTTTCATCAGTGCTTTGCAATGGACTTCATGCCTACTTTACAGGTAGATAATTAAAATATCAAACAAGAAGGTGCTTTGCCAAGTCACCAACATTGCCAAGATGACAGCCTTGACCTTCACACCCACAGCCCCATGCACTTCCCTGCTGGCAGCACTGCTAATAGGTAATCAGTTCACTTTTGAGTGCATGGGATCCTCTTGTGTTATCCTGCATGCACAGCGTGAGGCTGCAGACAACAAAATTGCAGTTGTCTGAGCAGATGGAAGGGCAGTCTCCTTGCTGCCAACAAGAAGTCTCCAGTGTCAGTGCAGATAGAGGCATTGCTCTCTCATCTCTTGTGAGTTACAGCCTGGAAAGCAAACCACTAGAAACCCTCCTCTGATCATTAGGTCATGTGTGCAACTCCTTAATTAGGCAAAACCCCCACCACAAGATTTTTTTCCTTCCCTTTCTTAGTGTAGCCTTAGTGTCCCACCATCTGCTGGGGAAAGACAATTTGATGAGTGATTAACAAAAATATGAAGAGATCCCTTTCTACTGGTCATGAATAACTCTCCTCTGGTGCTGTAGTGTCTGAAATTCTGTGCAAAGCTGACTCCTAACATTGTCATTAATGTCTCTGGCATGGTTGTGAGCAATGAAGGATGAGCTTTAGCTGGACATCAATCTCAGATTACTGTGATTTAGTAAAAAAAAAATCCCACCAAAAAAGGCAATTGCATAATTTCTGAAAAGGAAAGGAGACAGCAACCTATTAGTTTAGATGTAAATCAGTTTAAAGTGCTGCTCTGGGTTGGAAGTGATGTTAAATTTGTCAGCTTAAAAATGGGAGAGGAGGGGTGGTAAAGGGGAGGAGGGAGAGAGTTTGCAGGACTCTTTTATAATCCTATATATTTAGAACAAAGTGAAATCCTACCTTGTGGTAGTACTACAGAATTGTCTGAAGGAAGAGGAGGGAATATTTGCCTTCCAGTGCTTGCTTTGAACTTCTGAGCTTATTAGAGCCCTGAATCAATATTCAGTGCAATTTCATTACCAGTTGAGTGAATTTGGATTTTTCATGCAAAGTGATAATTTCCCTTCCTCTGGCTGTCAGAAAGATTCTTAAATACCCTTTTGCTCCAGCCTGATCAAAACATTAGCGGAGCTTTGTGAAGCTGGGACCTGCTACTCAGCACCAGACTCATTAATCTTTTGGTTTCTGACAGATGCTGACTAAAAGCAGCTCTATGTTAAAAATTTCCTTTAAGTGATCAACACATGAAAGTATTAGGAACTGGGAGGAATAACACAGCATGTAGTATGTGCTGTGAATGTATAACTGAAACAGATATCTAGAAAATAAAATGTGGAACTGCAGCTTGACATGATTTGTTACCATGTTTGAGGAGTATTTAACAGTTTAATTTTCCTAATGATTGTATGTATTTGTTCTGAATATTCCTAATAGATATTCACAGTGAATATGAGATTTAGCATTTTATATCCAAGGCTGGAATTAATTTGTACAAAATTCCTCCAGTAAAAAAAACAGATTTCTTTAATACTCCAGGCACAGATGCTGCCAATTCTTTAGAAATTTCCACGGTTACCAAGAAGAATGGTGTGTATTATGAGAGAAGTCTAATAGATCATATAGTCATTTAAACCTGCAGGAAACACATTTATTAGGGCTTAATCTGTATTATTAAGCACTCATGGGGAATTTGCTATTAAAGCATAGATCACTGTCACTGGTGATCTCTATGAAGCAATGCATGCTGGCTATCATCTCAATCTTTGCTGCATAGACAGCAGGCACAATGTAATTTATAGATAGGCATGGGAGTAGTCTGCATGGTCAGTCCTTACCCTGGGCATTAGAAGTGCTTACTTTTGGGTGAGTTTCTCAGTGTGCAGAAAGGCTCAGCCGTAAGGCAGTATGTGGGGCCAGGCACACAGCTTATTCCGTGGGGAAAACATGCTGTGGAGCTTGCCTGGTAGTAATCACAGGGGCTACTCTTACTTGGGCAGACAGTATATCTCTTCCTAAACACTAATAACCTCTATCTGCTGCATGTGAGATATGTGCCTAACGGGTACAACATAGCCCACCTCGTGTGTGCCTCCATCGAAACCCAGGTGCAGTTGTTCATTGTCACTTGATCAATGTGACGGGGAGTGTTTGCAGCTGGACGTGTGAAAGGCAGGCTTTTAGTCAGGTGTTCTGGGTTGGTGGAGAATATGCAGTTGTGCACTGTGCTAAATACTGAAACACAGCTCCCTAGAGCCAAGGACTCATGGTTGGCCTCACAACACAGACAACATGTTGGACCTGTTCATCAGCCCTACATCTAGGGAACAGCAGAACCTCTTCCAGACAGGATTTTTTGTGTTTCAGAACTCCTCCTGCATTATAGTCATCATTTCTGCATTTGAAAGGCACCATTCCTGGAAGGCTGGAGTCCCGTTTTGATGAGACTTTTGGCTATAGATAACAGGGAGGTTTTAACCTAGATGTTAATGAGGTAATGTATGTCTTCATAAATATACTTGTTTGGAGGCATGCTGATCTCTGGTCCCCCTGGACTTCTGTGTTTAAAGAAGAGGTGATTTAACTTTTGTATATGAAGAGAGGTTTACAAGTGCAAGTAGCTGGACAGCACTAGGCAGTAAGTAGCGGTGTGAGCTAAGGACAAAATGCCTTGACCAGTATATCCTTTTGGACAGCCTTACTGGCAGGAGGTGGTTCCTATTTGACAGCTGTCAAGGACAGCCCAAGAGCAAAAGGCCTTACAATTCTGCATAGCAACAAGCAGAAATCTTCAAGAGGCCAACATGGTAAATATTTTGCTGCTGGTCCAACCTGAAAGATGGAGATTAGCATGTGTGTCATGACATTCAGACAGCACCCTGACAGCTTGGTGTTGTCTGCAAACTTAGTGAGGGTACACTTGTCCAGATCATTCGTAAAGATATTAAACAGAACTGGCCCCCGTACTGAGCTCTGGGAACACCACTTGTGAGTGGCTGCCAACTGGATTTAAGTCCGTTCACCACTACTCTGCGGACTCAGCCATCCAGCCAGTTTTTCACCCAGTGAACAGTGCACACATTTGAGCCATAAGCCGTCAGTTTCTCCAGGAGAATGCTGTAGGAAGTGGTGTCTAGGTAGACAGCTTCTGCAGCCTTTCCCTCATCTACTAAGTCATCTTGCCATGGAAGGAGATCAGATTAGTCCAGCAGGACCTGCCTTTCACAAACCCATGCTTAAGTGGCCCTGATCACCTGTTTGTCCTGTGCATGCTGTGTGATGGCACTCAAGATGATCTGCTCCATGACCCTCCCTGCCACTGAGGTGAGACTGACAGGCTTGTAGTTCTCTGATCTTCCTTTCAGCCCTTGTAGATGGGTGTCATGTTTGTCAATTTTCAGTCAACTGGGACCTCCTGGTGAGCCAGGACTGCTGATAAATGATGGAAAATGTCTCTGAGAGCACTTCTGCCAGCTTTCTCTGTCCCCTTGGATGGATCCCATCTAAGTCATTCTTCAATGGCAGTTTAATTCTTGTTTGTTTCAGTACACTTTGAGTTCAATTCTCAATTGCACTAAAGAATTTTCCCTTTCTTCAACAGCATGTCAGAGGCTATGTTCATGTTAAGTGTTCTTACTGTTGTCAGAAATGCATGAAGTGTCTTAGGTCGAGTGAGGAGGTCTTTTCTTGGGGCAACTTGGTGCTCGGAAGTCCATGGAAGTAAAGTCTGCTGAAGTAAGTGTTTCTTTGTAACAGTGTCTGAAAAATAAATATCACCAGACTGTGGCTGTAATTCATATTTAATTCTCCCACAAGATCCGGAGAATAGGAGACAGAGACTGAAAAGACTATTAGGTTATCTACAGTCTTTCATCTAGAATCTTTTCATTGACTAATGGTAGGATTAAGATCAGTCTGTTATTCCTCCCCTATACACATTTCTGACAGCATTATTAAATCTTCTTTTAGACGGCTTTGAACAGAAAGGATAGAAATTATTATTTAAAAAAAAAAGCCCAATTCATAGTTAGAAAGTATGAGACTATGTAATGTTAAAAATAGACACAGGTCCCTGTGCCAGGTTAGTTTCAGATCCAAAGCTTTTGCATCTTTCAGAAGAAACGCTTGGGTTAGCCTGCTAGGAATGTAATACATTGGCATGGATATAACTGAGATGAATTTGATCCTGCTCCTCACACCACTTCTTTCTTCAGTCTATATTTCACATGAGAAGTGTGATTTGGTGTCAGACAGCATTGCATGTGGTAAAGGGTCGTGGCATTTTATTGCTCCTACATAGATGATATTACTAATGTTTCAAGGAGTGCTGTAAAGCATGAAAGCAAGACATAAATCTCAAGGTAGCTTCGCTGCTGTGAAACTATAAAATAAATGCGAAACATTTGCATTTTCTGCAGTGATGTTAGAATATAACTTGACTGATTGACTGCTAATTCTGCTGATTGAAAATGGGGGACTGATTCAGATTAGCCAGATAAACTCTAACAGGCAAGCTACCCCTTGTTCTTACAGCTGTGCAATATAGTAAGGGAAAAATAGAAGGCAGTAACACATGCCTAGCTTTTTGAGCTGACACTGGGCTATCAGCTAGAGCTGGCCAAAAGGCAGATTCTCCATGTTGTAAAGCAACTTTTTTTTTTTAATTCTATTTTGTGTCAGTTTGCATCAGACTGCTACCAAATATTTTGACAGTTCCTGTGAACCGGATATCCCGGCAAAATAGCATTTTGGAAATGCTGAAATATGTCATTGTAAATTTACTCATGTTGGTCCATACTGCTTTTGGGCAAAATGCATTTCTCTCTTCCAGCATCCCCACTGCTGACAGAAGCCATGGAACAGGCAGGAGTAGCTGCAGGTCTGATGGTCTGCAGCTTGCCCTGTGCAATGTGCTCTGAGCCATGGGTCCTGCAGGCTCCTAGGTGTCTGCCAGGCATGTGTCAAGGCAGTGGCACTGGTGGCTGGGGCTGCCCCGCTCTGTCTTCTTCCTCCCCTTGTGTACCCAGGTTGCTGCTCTTGCTGGCTCTGGTATTGCCTGTTCATCATTCAGGACCTGTTTTTGTGGTAAGGACTCCTGGTTTCCTGTACATGGGCCCATCCTTTGCATACACACCCAGTGTTGCCTTGACTTGCCTTAGTTCTCTTTTTGTGGCTCTGACTGCATCGAGCAAGTTGCTTGTACCTCTGCACTTAGCTGCAGCCTCTCTTTGTTCACTGGATTTTCTCTTTGGGTTGTCCAAGTTAGTCAAACCTGGTTTGAAAAATGTATTTTAAGTTCATCGACAGAAAGTATTTTGGATGAACTTGGTTTCTATGGGAAGTTTCTGTCTACCTTATTGTTTGCCATTTCTAGGATGAGGATTAGTATTCTTTCAAGCCTGCCTACCTACCTGTAGAAAGTATTCTTTTTCAAACCTTTTGGGAAACTTGCTTCTGTGGGGACCTTATTCCTTGAAATCCCTTCTCATCTCATTGTCAGGTTCATCTTCTGTGCTTTGTGTTATTTGCTCAGATGTTTACTCTGACATTTTAGACTCCTTTAAAAATTAAAGGGTTTTCTGCTTTCATTAATGTGGGTGTTGCCCTGACCTGGCGAGGTGACCTGCAAAGTCTGATTTCCATGAGGTTATTGTCTCCATTTGTGCAGTTTGACACATATTGCAGCTGGAGCTAAAGGGAAGGTCAGGAACTGCAATTGAGACTGACATGCCTGAGCGGACAGGTGCTGCATTTCACCTCACTGATTCAAGGCAGAGATACTAATTCCTCACTTTCCTGGACATGCTTGCACAGCTTATTAAAAAACCTCAACCAACCAACCAAAAAACCCCACCAAAACCACAAAACCAAAACCTGCAAACCCAGCATAACAAAACCACCCAGAAAACAGTCTAAAGTGATGCTTGATTACTTTTGGCTCATGCAATGTTAATTACAGTGGCTGGGTGGTTTAGAATTTAAAAATTATGATCTTCAATCTTTAGTGAGAGATGTTCTGCCAATGACAAAAAGCAGGGAAACTGTTCATAGGTTGGCAAATAATGGCAGGTTGACTTAAATTCTCATTAGTTACTGAAGGATTCCAGTGCCAACATCAAGTCACACTCTCCAGACCCAGTTGCCACCATACACCATCAGTTGCCTGACCTGCAGTGTATGACAAAGACACTAACTCATCACTAAAAAAAAAAAGATAATTGAAAGGGTGCCATAAAATATTATTTTGCACATTATTCTTCTTCGTTTTGTTATCTGTTAGATAGTGTTGCCTGACACATTAGTAATAGTCACTGTTGATGTGTCACTACTTGTGTCAGTCTCTTCCCGGGAGGAGGCTCTGTAATCATCTTGATCAGGTGTATCAGAATTGCTGATGATGATTTAAGGTGTGAAATCAAAATGCTACATTTACTATAATATGACAGTTCATTTTCTGGCAGGGATGACTTTGTGATTACTGTAAATGATATGAAATGGGGAATTAATGTATCCAAATAAAAAGGGGTATTTGTCCATTTTTTTCCACTTTGCTGAAGTTCATAGTTTTGCCACAATTGAAATGACATAAATGATCTTGATTGGAGTAATTTTTTTTTTCAGCAAAAAACCCCTTCCAATAGTTTCAGCACTGAGTATTTCTAGGAAGTTGTATAGCTGCACAAACAGTTTGAGTGCCTAGAAGACTGATTATTTCACCTCTGTTTCCTCTTTGTTTGAACCAATGCCAGAGGTTGGCAGTGTGCAAGGTGTAAGAACTAGTTGGCTGGAGCTTCATGTAGCTAATCCTGCAATGTGGCTGGGAGGCTGGGAAAAGACTAGAGATGGCAGGATTCCTCTCTGCCCTGCCATGAAAGATGGACACTTGCCATAGGACTCAACAATTTGCTGTGTGGAGTTGTTGTAGCTCTTACAAAGCAGGTGGTGCTCGATCTGTGCAGGAGTTTGCAGCCATGTCCTTGGATGTGCTCCTTGCTGTCAGCTGTATTTTCATTCATTGGAGATGTCGCTGCTGCCTTCACTTTTTGGTTTGTGGCCTAAGTTAGTCCAGAAACTGAAGCCAGTATCGGTGTTGTACGGTGTTAGTAAGCTCTCTGCTTACTCTTCTAAACACTAGAGCGGGCATGCTTTTGTTTAAAAAAAGCAACCTCTAAATGACCAAGAAAACCAACACCCCCTCTCCCCCAGTCTTATTTTCACTTGAAGAGGTATGTGCTTTGTTTGTCTTGTGAGTGGGGGCTCTTGAGACAGTGCTTCTGGGCTTGTGCTGACAAGAGCACTGCCACTTTACTTCCAGGTCCAGAGTTAACACAAGTATCTAACCTGTTTTAGTGCCTGAATAGGCAATGATGCTGCTGGGTTGATGCAACACTAATTGCCTATGAGCTATGTTACTTGTCTGGAGGTCTCTGAGTGGGATTTAAGGTACTGACCTTGTGGTTCATCCATCGTAAGTTGCTCTGCTCCCTGTGCTATGTCATTGTGAAAGAGGATGGCCCACTAGAAGGTTTTCGATTTTTTGGGTTTTTTTTGATGAACATTGTAATTCTTTGTTCTTAAATTGGATTGAAAACGGCTCTAGCTCTAAACAAAGTTTCAAAGCACATGTTTTCCTTCAGGTCTTGGAGTTACTTTAGGTACAATGGGAATGTCCTGAAGAAAAATTCTTCCCTTATGTCTGCCTACTTTCTGGAAGAATTTCCTTGGCTCTTCCCATCAGCTTCCCAGGCCTGGGCCCCAGTACACCATGTAAGGGGTGCTTTGGATTCTGCATAGATATCTGCACCTGCTATTTCCTCAGCTTTAGCAGTAGAAACACATACAGTGCAGACGGAAGTGTTAAATACTAAGTCCAAATAGCAGTCAAGTTTATTAACAGATATAATCACAGATGAACTTGTTAGAAGTTCCATTAGTCATACACCAGTGTGCAGGTATCACATCATTTGTATTGGAAGCACTAGTCTCTGATTAATAAACTACAAGGAAAGTGCATGCATGTTTGGTTTTTTTATTGTTGAAATTAAAGCATGAATGATGCATCTTTTAAAGCAGACACTTGTATGTGAAATAATACTATGGAATCAGAGGGACTCAAATTATAGCTCTCTTTTTATCAGGACTGATCTACTTCTATGGAACAATGTGTAGAGGACATTGTAATGAAGGTATCTAAAAGGTAAAGAACATAAACACGAAAGAAAACTACAGCAATGTCAAGTGATATGAAATAGAATGAGAGTAGCTGGATATAAAGCTCAGTGGAGGTTAATGTGTGAGCAAGGAGGAAATACTGTTCCTGCACTGACGTCTTTCTCTCCCTTTCTTGGCTAATGTAACCAAAGCTATTGGCTAACACCGACTAAAGTGTATTCATAATTAATAAGTCTGTGGTCTGTTTTGTCTGTCGAGTTTGATGTTTGATAAATTCCTGTAATCCATAAAAACTGGGACTCTTGATGTTTTGTAAGCCCTGAATCTGTCCCACTCTGTGGGCTCTTCTACTCCCTTCCCACTGTATTGTGGCTGACTATGAAGGAAGCTGAACTACATCAAGGTTTAATTGGTGTTGCTAATAGATTATATGAAGTGATTAATTAATCAACACAGGACTTGTCTGATTTACATCAAAACTTGTGAGATGTTTTCCACCTCTGGGTTTTGAGGATCACAGTTGCCAGTTAGCATGCCTCTTGGTTGGGATGCCAGTTAGCACTGACTGGTCTCCATGGCATTTCCTTGGGACTGCTGTGTGTTTTGTTGACCTGGCTCCCGCTAGTGAAGCAGTAGTTGCTATGCCGGCATAGCATGGCCTGCTGTTCTGCTGTGGCTCACCCTGGGAAGCAGAGGGGAGACAGTGCACTATACTTGCTGTGTCATGGGTGACAGAGGCACTTGGCTCAATGGGACCTATTATTTCCTGGAGTTGTCAAATCTGGGATATTTTGTGAGCACAAAATCCTCTTTAAAAATCCCAAACAAAAAAATACCCTTAGGACTGAGGCAGAACCAAATTGAAGAAATAAATTACCCAGGGTTAGACAAGCATGAACATTTTTTAAAATGACACAAATGCTACAGAAGGGGAAAAAGTGCCTTGCTTTGAAGAAATGAGTATTTGTCTTAAGGGTCTCTGAATAGACTTCGGCTCAGCCAGGCATGGTCCCAGGCAGCTTCACAGTCACTCCATCTCCTGGCTGCCTCTCTCCCTGTTATGAATGTGGCTGGGGACTTCTCTTCTTCCTCTCCTGTGATATCCAGTTTCTTGCTTGGGTTGTTAACTAGGAAAGGGCTTCTTTTATAGCTCACCACAGCTGCTGCAAGCAGTCATTTGCTGAAGGCTGGCTACAAACACCCTTCTTGCCTTTGGGCTGGCTGAACCCCAACCAGCTGTGAGTAGTTCCTTCATGGAGAAGGTTATCCCAGGTTGGAGCAGGTTGACAATCAGTGGCTTGGTTCTGTTCTCTTCTGCTGACCTCTCTATCAGTCAGATGCTGATCAATCTGGCATGCATTGCCCATTGTGCAATGAGAGGACATTTAATGCAGATGGTATAGACAACATGTGTTGGATGTGGAAGGAGGATGTAAGCTCTGCTTTTTAATGCCACTGTATTCCCAAGGGCACCACTTTGATTTTTAACTTTTCTTCATATATCCCATTTTTGTTTAGTTTATCCCACCTGCTACTGATTTCTGTGCTCTCCGACTTGGCATTGCAGGGTAATTTCCCCAGCAGGTTTGGCTGAAGATATTAAAAAACAGTACGAAATTGCTATCATCACAGTCTGCTAAGACATACTTGAACCTCTGCTCAAGTCTGACCTGAAGGTGAGAACAGAAGGCTGAAGAGCTAAGGATGCTTAGGAGCAGATTTATCTAACTTCAGATTGGCTTTTCCAACCAAGGTATTGTGCTATCTAATGAGTTGTACTGAAAATGGCACGGAGAAAATGGGAAGCTAAATGTATTCATCCAAGATAAGACAATCAACTGATTGACAGTGTCCACCACCTTGAATATGGTAGAAAATGAGGCAGGCTGAAGAACTTCAGCTAGTGTAAAGTGGGAAGGTATGGGTGGAAAAGGGGAGAGGGGACAAGACCTGAAGACAAAGCATGTCTTTCCAGCTAGAATGGTCAAGAGAGGAGAATAAGTGATTCCCATGTGAGAGAGGTGTGGGGTCAGTGACACTTGTGGAATTTTATATATGAAGGTATGATTTCACATCATTCCATACTAGATTTGGCCTAAGCTTGTTTTCTTTATCATTAATACAGTGTTTTTAATTGGCCTACTTGGCTTTTATTAAATGATAGCACTTTTATGGCCATATATAGAACACTAATGTAGGTAGAAATGTTCTACTGAATACAGTACCTGTGCATGAGGTGGTTTGCTGTGTTTAGGGTTGGCTGTGCCCTCAGGGTATATTGAAAATCCAAATTAGATAGAGTCAAATATGGGTAAGTGTGGAAATGAATGCGAAGCAGAGCAGTGATTTGGCATGGCAGATGATGCACTGGCATCAGAGCAAGGAAACTCCACTCTGCTTTTCAGCACTGCTGAGCTGGGACTTAGGAATCCATACCCTTTCTGTCCTTTTCTCTCTCTTTGTTGGTTTTGCCTGTTCACACAGCAAGTGACTGTCTGTCCATTGGTGCACAAAAAAGCCTCAACCTTCTCTGCTATCACTGTATGGTCCCACTGGTATAAATAATTTTTAAGTTTTAAACAGCCCTACTTACAGCAGTCAGCAGACGGGCACTTTTTTAAAGCCCAAAGCATGCTAAAGTACCTTCCCTTAGACGGGAAGCTTTGCAGAGCAAGAACTGATGTGCCCAGAGTATGTTGCCCTTAACTAATAACAGTGGATCACAGAATCATTAGGGTTGGAAGGGACCTCTGGAAATCATCTAGTCCAGTCCCCTGCCAAGGGAGGGCCACCTAGAGCAGGCATATCCAGGTGTGTTTTGACTGTCTCCAGAGGAAGGCTCCACAAACTCCCTGGGCAGCCTGTTCAGGTGCGCTGCCACCCTCAGTGTAAAGTTCTTCCTCATGTTGAGGTGAAACTTCTTGTGTTTTAGTTTATGGCCTTGATCCTCATACAGAATCACAGTGGATCCATATGAATAATTTCAGAACCGTTAATAGGACAGTTTAGCTCTGGATCCAAACCCAAGATGTGCAGTTCAGTGTCAATTTCCATTTAGTGCTACTTTGAACTGGACGCCAGGGTCACTACGTGTGGTTCTGTCATCAAATCTCTATAAAAATGCCATGCATAGTATTAATTTTAGTAGCAAACCTATGTAATCACTGTTCAACTATAGTGACTTTCCACAGAGGTCTGTTGAGAGGGGGCTGCTAATTTGCTTCATGATTAAAACTAAGGCTAATGAGAGTGTGAGTCTGTATAGGGACAGACATGTACATATATACACATGTGTATATTCAAGGCAGAAATCTCATGGATCAAGAAATTCAGAGAACAAACCCCTTTGCACTTATGCATCTCAGCTGGCACCGTAGCCAGTCTGTGACATCAGCCCCTCTTGCCCAATACTTTCCAGGGGTGTCTTTGGTTATTTTGCTGCAAACTCTTGTAGTCATAGGCAAGGGAAAAGAAAACAGTGGCAAATGCGTTTTACCCTGTATTTTTAACAGAGGATCAAAGGCCATGCTCAGGTTTCCTGCAGCTTCAGTGGCTTCAGGAGTTTGTGCTGCAGTGCTAGGCCTGTTCATCAGCAGCTGGAGATGTAAACAGACAACAATCGAGCATTTAATTAAACTTTGTGGGGCTGCATAACTTTCAGATTGTGAGGCAAATTGGCTGCTATAAAAGGGAAACACTGATGTTTAAATATACATTCGTTCCAGCGAAAGGCTGGGGGAACTTTTTAATATTTATGGTGCAATAATTGATCTTTTACCACTGTCAAAAGCTGTTAAAGACTTATCAGATTGCTATTTCAGCACCATATGCTCTATATAAGTTTCTCACCATGTGTCTTTCCTGCACTTAAGGGGGAGAACATTTGTTGGTATATCAAAACAGTGAATCACTGATTCGAATGATGGTGCCTGTGTAGATGTGTAGGACTTTACCATAAGCCCTCATTTATATCCAGACCTCTTGAGTACGGGGAGGTTTAGGGAATGTGCAGTGTGGCCTTTATGTGGTGAAGTGTGATAATGGTATTTTGTCAGAAAAAAAATTATAGTTGATTTTGTTTTAACATTGGCCACAACAGCTTAATGCAGTGCTGTTCTGAAGGTACTGAACTCAGCCTTGAAGTACAGCAAATGCTGTGTGCACTGGCACATTCACCTTACTTAGCTTTTGTTGTCACTGCTTAAGTCCTGATCTTGCATGTTCCCACTCTTCCTGGAGTCTTACCTCCCTCTTGCCCATGTATAAAATGTAGTGTGATGGTGGGAGATCCCTGGGGCCCCTGAGGCAGTAAGAAACAAGGTCTTCACAGACCACTGAATACACCTGAAATAAATCCTTTATTTCTTGCCTGAGTTGCTGCACGCAAATTGACACCCAGAGTGAATAAATTAATGTTATGGAATATTATGTGCCAGGGTAAGTCTTCAGCTGTTTGCTCTTCTGTAGAACTCATGCATTAGGGCTTAGCTTGGCCAGTAAGTATTGTCTCTGGTAAGGAGAATTCGAGTGGGGACAAGTCAGTGTAAGTAGTCCCTGTGGCATCTCCCCTCCACAAGGCCAGTGGGGAGGGTGTTTGTACTCTGCAGGTCTCAACCTGGACATATATGGAGCATATAGGTGTCTGCATTGTATTCTTGATTTCTCATGGAGCACAGAAGTGTTTCAGAGAGCTTCCCTGTCACCGGAACCTGTTTCCATCACAGCCCCTCTGCCAGCCTCGTCTTCATTTTCTACATCAGAGATGATTAATAAAAGGGTTGAGAAAAGTGTGATAAAGAAGTAATAGTAGGGTAGGAAGAAGAGTTAAATAAATTTGATTTCTACTTATTGTATAGTGAATTTCTAGAGAAAGAGGGATGGAATGACTTTCTGTAGCATTAAGATCCTGCTTAAAGGGTCAGCAGTAGCTGGCTAGGAGAAGAAGAATCCAAGCCTTTGGGTGAGTCTTGTGTCTGGTCATGAGATAATCATGCTCTTCCTAAAGACCTGAAAGTATTGGAGAATTACAGACCTTTCAGTGGTGGCCCTGTGCCATACCCCTACTTGAGAATTTGGGCTGTGTCCATTTTTTGAAGGAATATAATTTCAGAGTCCCAGCTTGCAAATTCTGGAGCAGAAGACAAATATGTGCAGATTTCAAAGCAACCTCAGCTGCTGCTTCCACAAGAGTCCTTACAGGATTTAGTCCAAGACACAGTTGGCTGGAGCTCTTCATAGACTGAGGCCAGATGAACCTGTTATGGATGGCTGATTGTATTCCTCCCTCAAGGAAAGCTGGGAGCTGTGAGGCACTCCGTTCCCGTTGCTTTTTATGTGTGTGATTTGGGCCCCTTCCTCTTTCAAGCTCCTGTGAAAAATCCCTGCAATAACATCATGGAGGGAGGTTACTGTGGCAACCTTAACTCTTGCTTTCTTGCTGTGCAACAGATATTGTTGTGCCTTATTATGAGACAGTTTTTGAAGATTGTGGAGTCTTTACAAATCTGCTCATTCTCCACAGGGAAGGAGAAAAGTTCTGATGGGTGGTAGTGTCTGCTCTGGCAGCTCCATCCGATTCAGAGCTCCTCTTGTAGGTGAAATTACAGCTCTTTATTCTGCTTATCTTTCATCAGGTTTTCTTCTTCTCCCTAACCTCCCAGTGACCTGTTCTTTCGGAGGCCATCTAGGAGCATTTATAGACCTCCTGTAACTTCAGTACCTTTGAAGACTAGGATGTTAAACTGTGATCTTTTTCTCCTGCTGTTTTCCCTCTTTACCTTCTTTTCTGATTTTAACCATGCGCTCTGTATGCTGGTTTCCTCTTTTGCACAGCTGGCTGTCAGAGTCAAGAGAGGCTTTTGGAAGCAGCCTGGAAGCAGAAGCTACTTAGGGTAAGCTTCCTGACAGCAGTGTGCTGACTGGTTTTTTCAAAGTCATATTTTGCTGTGGGGACTGTTTTGAACCAAATTAAGTTATTTGAGTGTGAAACAATCTAGCATGATCCTTGATGGATAGCCCAAGGCTGGGAGTGATGGAGGAGGTGTAACGCTCTCCAAAACTGCTACGCATGTGTTTTTATATTCACCTGTAATTGGATGAGGTTTGCTTGTATGCAGTAAAACAAGATGAGGCGAAAGTTCTGAGAAGAGGAACAAACAGAAAGGCCCCAATGCACCACTGTTTGTGGTCTGCTTCCTAATGAGACTGGCAAGGCAAAGAAAAGGTAGAGAAATTTGGGAGAAGTTACCATAGCAGCTTCACTTCATGTTAGTTGAGGTAACACCTGACATAAAGAATGATAGGCTTAAAACTGCAGCATCTGTGTGCCTGACATAGTGATGTGGTGCTGTAAGCATAGGGCTGGGAGCCAGGGCACCTGTGTTCTGTATCTGCTACAACCCTAAGAATGTTCTCAGTCTTATGCTGTTATTTTGCCTCATGGCTCTTGTTTGCTTCATCTGCTGAGATTGTTAACTTTCCTCTGCAGATGCTGCCCCCTCTTTTTGAAAATCACCTGAACCAATGTGGCTTTGCTTCGCATTGAATTGTTTCTTAGGTTCAGTAGTGACATGCTGAAGAAATGCCACCTTTGACTCATTTTGATTTGGGGATGAGTCAAGCTCTGTAATATTCCAGTGGGTCCCATCCCTGCTTCCACTGGAAGGAGTTTGGGAATGTAGTGAGTAGTCAGGCACCACATTCTGTATCTCATGGCCTTCTCTGGACAACTGCATAGGTCTTAAGATCTCATACAGGCACTTGGTGGGGAAGACTGTTCAGGACCACAGCATGGTTCTGGAAGAGAGCTAAGTTTGCCTCTGAGCAGCCAGTGAACTTGTGGTGCTTGGCTGGAAGGTGGCTGGTTCAGGTCTGCCATGATGGACTTCATGTTGGGTCTGCTACACTTTGAACAAGCATCTTGGAAGCTGATCTTTTTTCTGGTTCCCTCATGAGGCTGCACATTTTTTACTTCGTTTGAGGATTCTTTTTTCCCCAGAAATGGAGGAAGTGTTGGCAAATCTGTGAAAGTGCATTGAAATTAAGAGCTGTTACTTAACAGTCAGAGATCATGAACTTAATTCGTTACTAATTAGCTTGCATTTCAGTACTACTTGATTAATTCACTACTTCATTCATTACCCAGAACAGTAAAAGGTTTCTCCACTGAAGACCCCACTCCAAGGCACTGCTGTCAAGCCCTTGGGAGGCACTAAGTAAAACGCAGCTCCTATGGAAATCACCAAGATACTTCTTTACATGGTTATTGATATTTGGAATTGCTGACTGAGAGCAATGATGGCTTATTCAAGAACACAGCATCACAAAAGCAAGGTAGAAGCCATGCATGTTCAGCCCATGCATTGCTAGAGACAGAAAAAGGTTCATGACACTGTGTTAAGTAAATAATTGACCTAGATTATAAGCTAGAGAGCATGTATTGTTTCTAACCTGCATTTTCTGTATTCTTTACCGCTGCCAAGATAACTACAGTGACTAAATTTTTTATGTTGGGTTGAATGACTTCTTATCTGAATTACATTAGGCAATAGAGATCTGCATAGGTTAGGAATAGGAGGGCTTTGCCCCTCAAATGTATTATCTTCTCTTATTAAGTAAAGTTGGTGGTGCTTTCTTTTTTTCTTTGTGTGCTTTAGTATGTCTCTGACTCCTGTATACATTTACCCTTGTCAAACTTATGGGAGCTTAATATCTTTTGGAATGTCTCACTTTTTGCTGGATTTAAATCAAACTGCTCAGCAAGTTCAGTGATTCCTGGGTGTGGGTGGACAGAGGGCACAGACAGTGCTGCTTCTGCTTAGGAGATGAGAGTAACAAAAAAATTCCTATTCTATTTCCTGCTCTCAATTAATAATGTTGCTCATAAAAGAAAATCTGCTTTCTTAGAAGTATTGTTCTAGAATTTAGAGCATGGTTGCAAGTGTGACTCCCCAAGGCAATTGTTTCCTTCTTATAACTTCTTAAATATATGTTCCTAGAATGGTGCTGAAATGAAGTAGAGAATTCACTCTAGACAAGATATTAGATGATGTACATAACATAATTACTATGGAAATCGCTATAACCAGTACAGCTAAGTATAGAGTTTGTTTCTTGCCTTTGGTAATTTAGGATTCTTTTTGTCACTAGATTTTATGGTCCTGAATTAGAAGAATTAGATTCAGTTGCAAGGAAAAAAATCAAAAAAGAAAGTAACTGTGAGTAACTGTGTGCAGTTCTAAAAAAAGGAAAAGGCAAGAGAGGGACGATCCTGTGGTGTTCCACCTTTCTTTCCTCGATAACCTCAGCTACATTTGCTCAGTCTTGTAATAGTTTTCAAAACTGCTGCTCTTGCAGACTAAGCCTGAGTTTCAGAAAAGGAAGGTTCTGTGCTCTTGTGCCCTGAGCATCATATGTGATCGGGAAAAAACAGTGGAAGTGGAAAGAAGTGGAATTGAGGCTCTATCTCATGCTTCTAGCATTGAAAACATGTCTTTAGTTTTATATTTTTCCATTAGAGACATACATTTTCCTCTGGACCTAACTGTAGCAATTTGTTTATTGGGAAAATATGACCCAGGTTTGGTGCTAGAAACACACTCACTCCTAGCTGCAGCTGTGGAATGAACCTCAAGAACAACAGGAATCCAGCTTTCTCCTCACTATTTTTTTCCTGAGTATTATAGTATGGCTGGTTTCATCCAAAGTCTCTGAAGCCCATGGGAATGTCACTTATGTAGTGGGGTGTGCAAACTGTACTTACATTGTATCAGTAACTCTGTATAGGGAACAGATTTGGGGATTATATCCAGTATTGAATTTCTACCAATTGACAGATCCAGTGTATTAATTTTCATCTGTTTAGTGCATAGCCAAAGGCTTTCTTGGAACTGATGGTGAATTTATTATGACTGGTAGCTGGCTTCTGTTTTCCCATCTGTATTCGCCTTCCTGAAATTATTGGCTTTATCTGTAGATTGCAGGAGGGGTTAACTTTGAGGTTTGGGAACTGATAAAATCCGTTGTACAGGAGAGAGTGATATTCCTATCACTGTCTTTGGGGATAATTTGAGCTAAAAGCTGCCTGGTTTCTGTTGGAGAGCAGCAATCAGATCTACAGCATTTATTTTTCCTCACTGCATCTTTCAATGTCCTATTAAACCCCTTCTCTATTTAGACATCTGGCTTTGTCTCATTAACTTGATGAGCATCAATGTTCCTTTCATCCATTTCTCTCGTAAACAGGTCTGTGTCTCATTTTCCTGCTGCATTCTTTTCATAGGATGTATGTTTATCTACAAATTTCTACTCCTTTTAGCTTAAATCTCATATGAAATTCCATATAAGACTGGCCACAGTAAGTAAGTAATAACAATCCTTGTTTTAGCTCCTCAGCTGGCAGATTTAATTATGGGCTTCAATCTTTGTTACCTTGAGTCAAACCTGACCCTTGAAAGGGTAAGACTGCTGGGCTGAGATGTTCTCTTTTACAGGTAGGCAACGTCAAGGGCTGGCATAAAGGAGCTGTTAATTTCCTAGGGATTTTAGGTCATTTGTGTCTTTGGTCTGATGGATTTGCAATCTACTCAATTTGAATAAATTCCTTTATTTCTCAAAATTAAACCTGAATTTTCCCATGTAGCATTCCAGAAGGGTGAGATTTTACTGTGAAGATTGCAGGAATCTCTCTCTCTCACACATATATATTGAGGCAGGTCTCTTCCTCTTATAAAACTTGATAAAAAAGGACCATGATTATCCTTTCAGTCTTCAGTGCATTCTCTACTTTCTTAGTTGGCTCAACTTCTGCTTCTCTAATCCTTTAAAAGTCTCCAAGGACAGACTGGAAGAATGGATAAGCATCTATTGTTGTTGTGTTACTTTATTGCTCTGCATGAAATGAAGCCTTGCTACCTTCAAAGACCTAGTCTCTTTCTTTTCCAGGGCACTGGCTCATAATATTTCAAGAGGGGTATTTTCCTGTTTAAATATATCTGTGCTGTGCTGGTAGCACAGATTCCTCTTAAAGGTTTGTTGCATACCACATGTGGGACAACTAGAGATGAACATTTGTGCTTTTACTCACCTCAGGATAGATGCTAGACATAAAAGCTGGTGCTCCAAGGTCTATTTGTGGTCTCCACAGGACATGTTGTTTTAATGGAGCCCTTTGTGCCAAGTCAAACCTGGAAGTCTCCTCCTCTTTGATTTTTACCACTGTTAAGTAATGTCCAAGGAGGATTCAAATCACATCAAGCAAAGCTCTGGGCTGAATTCTTCCGATGGTCCACCACTGCTAACTGATAAATCTATTACATAAGCAGGAAAGCCATGTGGGCAGAGGATGTTCAGCATCAGCTGTATAGATAATCCATAAACGCTGCCCTGCTGGGAAACAGATCAGAAAACACTGCTGCTTTGGCAATGAAAGATCTGAAGATAACACACCAAATCCTGTAATTAAATAACTTTTAGTGTTCCTAAATGTTATGTTTCATCTAGACTTCCTAAAGAGAATTAATTAGGAGCTAATTAAAGAGCCTCCTGCTTTCTTTCAAAGTGGCTTTCTGGTATTGACTGTAGTGAGTTTATCTATTCACAGAGCACCATGAATCACTTCCCTGTTTGAGAAAAAATTGATTGCTGTTCTAATACTTATTGAGCACCTATAACAGATGCTTAAATCTCTACAAGCTTGAGGTAATTAAAATAATAAATCTATACTCATTTGACAAGACTGCTGGGAGGAATCAAAGATATAATCTAGTGGAGCCATGAGACATTATTCTGCCAAGTGTTATGATCATTTCTTATGGAAATTTCAAGCCTGATGCTACAGTCCTTATTTAGACAATGCTCCCATCAGACGTGGTTGTCATGAGTAAGGCAGTGCTCAGTAAAGGTGCCAGGATCATGGCTCAGGACTGTAGCAGCAAGGACCTCAAGAGCCTGGCCTTCCATCACAGGGCTAGTGTCGCAGCACTTGTCTGTCCTTGCCTATACCTTTTGGGAGAATTGGACACAGATCTCTTTCATCCTTCTCGTCGCCTGTGTTTTGCTTCAGTGAATTAATTATTTGTAATGGTATGTGGGCACCTGCATTTGTGCTCTGAAGTGCTTGGCTGCCAAGGTGTGCCTCACAGGATGGGAAATGTCACCTTATGCCTAGCCTAGGGGCAGAGATTGGTGAGAAGAGACTCAGCTTTCACCTCCTTTCCTTCCTTTGTGGCAAGAAAGCCATACTTCCTGTGTCATCAGAAGGAGCCCCTGTGGCCCCAGTCCCCCAGAGGGAGCTGGCACAGCCGCAAGCTGGGGTCAGCTGTGCAGAATAATTTGGGAATCACTTGGCCCAAGGGAAAAAAATGTTGTTTCCCTAAAGCCTGGTGATCGGAGCGCTCCTAGGACAGGGCTATGGTATGTCCTTGTCCCAGAGCTTTTGTATCATGAGCTATTTTGTGTCCAGTATCTAAATGGGTCTTGAAACAAAGACTGAAAACCATCTCTTGCTTCTTCCAGCTTGAGTACCTGAAGGAGGCCCCAAACCAAAGGAAACTACCAAGATGCTGAAACTTCTTGACCATGGTGAAAACATACCTGTGTCTCCAGGATACCCAGTGCTCTGGGAATCTTGGTTTTTTCAGCTTTTGAAAGGAGCTGGGTGCCAAGATCAGCAACAAAGTACCTATAGTAAGCCATGGTCTTGGATAAATCATTGGCTATGACCCTGGCATAGCCTTGCTTGCTTGATTGGCTACTGGGGCAGTAGCAGTGGAGTTGTGCGTTATGCTTTACTCCCCAGTGCCAGAACCAGAGGGATATTGATCACTTTCATTACACCAGCAAAGTTGGTGAATTATCTCTCTGGGCACGGTGGCACACAAAAGCACAGACAACTCAGAACATTGGACAGACAGGATGACAATGTCTGTCATCTCTGTGTACACAGGGAGAAGTTCCCCTGGTGGCTTCTCTATACAGGGTCTTAAAAGTAGTTGGTTTTAATAATTTTGTGTGAAGCCCACAAAGGCACTGGAGTGATATAAATGATTCTCCTATCCACCCAGCCCCTGACCAACAAGCACATCTAACAGGTGATGAATATCAAGAGAAACAGATATTCCTGGGGAAGATGAACAAATAAAGAGTGATGTTAATCCAAGAAGAACCTCTAACACTGTAACACTCTGTTTTTATAGAAGTGGTATGAGACTAGAGGTCTTGATTCATGTAATGAGACTCATATGACAATAACTAGACTACAAAAAAGCAAACCAAACAGTTAAAGATCAATGTTTGCTTTCATCTCACCACAGTGTTAGCCTTGTGATTAGCTGTGACGTTCTGCTTGTAGACTAATAAGTATATTAAGCCACATTTTGTGTGTAATTTCTGGCACCATGTTGGATTCTTAATATCACTTAAAAGGGAGATCAGTGGGAAGAATGCCACAGCAGAGCTTAGAAAATAGCTTCACAAGTCTTGCTCTTGTTTCTTCCTCTCCTTCAGCCCTAGCACACTCCCACAAGGATCCTGGCTGGCAAAGAAGACACAGTGCAGTTAAACTTGAGGCAATGCCAGCCCAGTGCTCTATCAGTAGGTCACGCTTTGTGGTGTGATGTGCTCACCTCCATGCTGCAGTTGCTCACATCCTTGTTTGGGGCAGATAAGTCCCTGGCAGCATCTGTTGTCCTATGGCTGTTTGCTTTCCTGGGATATTTGTGATTTCAGCTGCTCTGGTTGCCCTGTGACTTGTTTGGGGTTTTTTACCTTTGTGCTGTAGCTCTTTTAGCGAAAGAAATCTACCAGCACTTCATTCATCACTTTTCTTTTTAGTTCCATGGCAAACATATATAAACAAATAAACCTTTGTCAAGGGAACTCTAGTGGTATGCTCCGATGTGGATAATTATTACTTCCCTGTCAGCAAAAGGTTATAAAAACTTTTATTTTGGGAAAATGCAGACTTTTTTCTAGGCAGGCAAATATTGTGCACATGTTCTCTGGATAATACAGCTGAAATGCTCCTTGTAGGATAACCTGACAGAAATGCTTCTGTTAAGCTGATTTCTGTGTCACTGAAAGACTGTTGATGGTTTTCCTAGGAGGAGAAAAAAGACTTCTATGGTTTCCTCTTTCTGGGAAAACATTATTCAGGCGCCTCGTTCTGCATGAGAGTCTTGGTTTAGGAAAGCTGTTAAACACATGCTTAAATCTGTCTGTACTTACAGGGACAGATATGTGCCTGCTCCTCTGCTGACTAGCAGCACAGCAGGGCTTGCTGAAGCTAACTGGATTCTTCAGCACTGTGAGTACAAGTTCACAAGTGAAGTGGAAGATTTACTAGCCGAGAGGAATGACTTGCTACTAAAGCCATGTGTTCAGCTGACACTAGCAGCGCTTTCAGCTGGCTTGGCTGGATGGACTTTTTCCTGGAAACAGCTGTCTTGCGTTGAATCATCCCAGGCAAGTTACCTGAGGGAAACACAGAATCATAGAATCATTGAAAAGACCTTTAAGATCAAGTCTAGTTGTTAACCCAGCACTGCCTGCCAAGTCCACCACTAAAACATGTCACTAAGGGCCTCATCTATGCAGCTTTCAAGTATCTCCTGGGACCACTGCCCTGTGCATCCTGTTCCAATGCTTGACAGCCCATTCAGTCAAGAAATTTTTCCTAATATCAAGTCTAAACCTTCTCTGGCGCAGCTTGAGGCCATTTCCTCTTGTCCTGTCACTTGTTACTAGGGAGAAGAGACCACCCCCACTTTGCTGCATCCTCCTTTCAGGCAGTTGTACAGAGGTGTAAGGTCTCCCTTGAGCCTTCTCTTCTCCAAACTAATCCAGTTCCTCAGCCTTTCCTCATCACACTTGTGCTCCAGGCCCTTCACCAGCTCCACTGCACTTCTTTGGACCCACTCCAGCACCTCAAAGTCTGTTGTAGTGAGGGGTCCAGAACTGAACACAGGATGCGGCCTCACCAGTACTAAGTACAGGGGGATGATCCCTGCCCTAGTCTTGCTGGCCACACTATTGCTGATACAGACCAGGATGTGTGTTCAGCTGGTTGTTGACCAGCATCCCCAGGTCACCTTCTGACTGTGGTAGGGAAAGGCAGAAAACCAAACCTTGCCATGTCAGAAACGTTCCTATTTTCTGTCCCTAGCTGCAGCTGGATGGGGCTGCAATGCCCAGGCTTAAGCCCCCATACTTAGGAGTGTCGGAAATCGCAGATGGCAGATGTCTTTATTCTGCGGTGCCACTGGGTAGACACTGTATTTTTGAATGGAGGGCAATTACCTGTCTCTTTGTATAAACCTGGACTGCCACTGACTTAGTTGCCTTGTGTCAGACATCCCAAGAGCTGGGAGAAGAGGGGACCCAAAAGAGCTCATTGGTCCAGGGCAGTGCCCCTGTGTGTGGTGCCTGCTGGCTCTGCTCTCCGGTGTCTAAACTTGTAGAAATGTATCTCAGACAGTGTTGGGGTTTTTAGTTTTTATTTTGAGTTCTTCTCTCCCAACCTTTTTTTGCCACTGATGGTGGGGAATGGAGAGAGTGCTTTGGGTATTTCAGATACTTTTGACTATCAGCTATTTAATGAAAGTGTTTGAGATTAAAGAGTAAGCCTTAATTGCTGACATGAATCAATGTGCTGTGCATGTGTACAGTAGAAAGAGAGCTAATCAAGAAAATTACTGCTTTTCACCCTCTTAATTACTACTGCTCAGAGGTCTGGGCTGAGGTGTAAGTGCTGCTTAGCTGCTTTGTGTCCAAGAGAGAGTAAAATGGTTCTGAGAATTAAGAGGAAATGAAAAATTATTTGTAATTCGGACATGTCTAATTTGGTCTTGCTCCTTTCTGTCAGGCTGTCCTCTCCTTGTGAGCTACCAGTGGAGTCATGCAGACAGATGGGCGCGGGCACCTCTGCTCTCACAAGGGAGCTGAAGAGCAGTGGCTGCTCTGGGGAGATCGCTGCTGAAGCTGGACTGAGCAAATCTGAGATTGGTTTTTGCTGTGGGACAAAGACTTGAGTGTGACTTTGCGAAAGGTGCTTTGCCACAGCCACGTGTCCTGGTGCTCAGCAAAGGTAGTGGTTGCCCCAGAGAAAAGTGAGAGCATGCTGCTCAGTCTTCACCGTGGAGAAAGAATACAGTGAGGAAATTGGGCAAATGTGAAAGCCAGTGGAGCTCACCTAAGGCCAAAGTAACACTCCTGCTGGGTGTGCAAGTTCCTGCCAAATCGGACAAAGCCATGGCCTGTTTAAAGGAATCAGACCCCCTGCGTGGATCTCACTGTGTAACAAAGATATTTCTCTGTCCTCTCATATAACTTTTTGTTAGTTCGTTCAGAGAGGGGGAGGCAGTGCTGAAACGGTGACCTTCGAGCAAAGCCACAAGCAGGGGTGAAGTGTACAGAGGGCATTTGACTGAGCAGAGGAAGCAGGATTCCATGTGCTGCTGGGCACATGTGGAGAAGACAATGATATGCTTGAAAATGAAGTGGATAAATTAGCCTTTAAAGAAGTAGCAAGCTAGGGAGAGTGAGGGAGGTTGATGGAGTCACACTGGTTTAGTGTAAGTACAAGGAAATTAAATCCCCAGAGGTCCTGGTGCTGCAGGGACTAAGAGACTTGAAGAAAATGCTTTGGAGGGAAAACACACAGTTGGTACAGAACATCAGTATGGGTTTGAGAGTGACGTTGGCAAAGGGGAAGCACAAGGACTGGGAAGAAGGATGGGCACAGGGACTGGGAACAGGACATAGGAATTTCAGTTTGTGGGCTCTTGCCCCACTTTCAAGTCTTCGAATGAATATAAGATTTATTCTGGATTCTTATGTTCATTCCTTGTAAGCTCTGTCTTCTCTCTCTCATGAGGCATACCTCCCTGCAGACCTGTATGGAGTTCATCTATGAATCCCTGACAGTGTAACATCTTCACTGGATTAACCTCCCCAAACCAGCAGTGACTTAACTGTTGTTATGAATGAATAAAGCTGAATTTGGAGAAGGGAGAAAAAGGCCTCATAGAATTTAAGCAAATGGGGAATCCAAGGTGAAAGATTTCCCCAAGGTTTAAGCCATTGTTCCTTTGATGAGAAGTGGCTGTGTGTCACAGCCAGGAGCTGTTCAGGCACTGGGGGATGTATCTAAAATACAGCTTTGCACAGTGTAGTATGAAACAGCCCTGGTAGCCTTACTATTTCTCTTCCTCTGTTAATGAGAAATGTTTATTTACAGAGGAAGAAGAGCACTCTGACTGTGCCCAGCCTGATGCCCAGACCACCAAACTGCAGGGTCACATTCCTCTTGCCTGCGTGTGACACCTCACTCCTTCCCCCCTGTTTTCAGAGCTAGGTTCGCACTAGAAATAATCTTCCTCAACGTAACTGTAGTTCATATCTGGTGGGGTTTTTTTGCAAAGAGATTCTTCAGCATTCACGTGTTGCCTTCCAGCAGTAGATGGCAGCAATTTTCTTAGTCCTAATCTGGTGATATCTGTATGTTAATTACTGCAAATTAATATATTTGGAGAGGTAAAGGCTTCAGTTACCCTTTTCAGCAGTTCATTATTAACTAAGATGTCATCCCTGCTCTCCTCCAGTCAGTCCAGTGCTGGGCAAAAGCAAAGACCAGTGCCTGAGCCTGCCTGTCCTGTGCTTGTCTTCTGAAAAGCCCAGGCAGCACCAGGGATGCTCACTGCCTCAGCCTCTGTGCTGGTGAGGCAGCGTGGGACCAACAGCCAGCTGAGCTGGCCCCTGGGCTCCTGCCACTAGACACCAGCAAGAGGTAGACCAGCCTCCAGCTCCTTTGGGGTTATACTTTGGGACAACACAGGTGTTAACAGGAAGATGTGGGCCCACATCCTCACCTTCAGCTAGGATGGGAAATAAATAGCTTGGTGAATAATGAAGCCCAAAAGACCTAGGATGAGTGTCTAGTTAAACAAAGTGTGAAGAAAAAGAAAAGAGCAGAAATGATCCAGCTCAGGAATAATCAATCTGTGCGTCTCTCTCTAAGCTGGCTTTCAGCCCCTGTTCATGCTGTACGTGTATTTCCAGAAGATGGTCATTAAGAGACTCATTTTTAAATGAAACATTCATGATTAGTGTAAAGGTTTGCGACAGGATATAGAAGGTGTGAGAAATAAATTGAGCAACATTACTGTGTGAATCTAAAATATAATGGCTCCTGTTATGTGCGCGTAGAAATAATGATGTTGAAATTAGGAAAGCTTCATCAACTTTAAATGAATAACTGATCTCCAGTGGACAGAGAGAAAAGTGATTTTAATGATTGCTTTAAACTAACATTTGGTATAATAAATGTTTAATGCATTTGTTCTGAAACAGGATTAACTACAGTGCTATGTTTTATTAAGGGCACAAGCACTGCTTCTATTCAGCAGTTTCTCTATCCTTTGTCTCTCCCAAAGTCTACAGTTTATGATCCATTTCAGAATGTCTGATAAATACACTCCCTATTACTGCTTTTGATGATGTGCCTGGTTGATTTGGCAGTGTTCTGTGAAACGTATGTACAATCCCAAGAATCGGACAGATTTATAATTGGGTAATTGTATTAAGATCATATTAAGCTCTTTTCACCGCAAAACACTGCAGGAATTATGACCTGCAGCTTTGCAGTCACATGTGTTCCATTTCTGGTTGTGTGTTAGGAACCTACCTGCTATTTCACATTTAAAAATATGCCTGTGGTATAGTATAGGCAAGTGAAGGAGACTGACCTGCCCAAAATCAGAAATTAGAAAGGGATGGGCAGTGGGGAGAGAAGGATCCTTGAATAACCAGGGCATCGGTCACCATCACAGTCATTATGAACAGCTGACCTGCCTAGCAAGGGAGATAAAACCTTTTCATTAATCATTAAAGGAAATCGGGTGTAAGATCTGAGCTTGTGGAAACTCATAAAAATGCTGTTGCCTGCATCTTTGATAAGTGACTATTTCTAATATTATGCCTTTAATCAAAGAAAAACAATCAAGGGCTAGCTACTGTCCTCAAGGAGCTCCTCCATCACTGGTTTTGCTATTTTACTCTGGCTGCTTTTATGTTCTGTAAGTGTACTCAAAGGGCAAAAGAGCCCTTGTTCTCCAAGGGCACGACTGGTGTTCCTTCACTGGTGAAGCTCTTTGCCTACTTCCAAGTGCTACTTTGGCCTTGCCCTGTTTCCCCTGCTAAAAAGATCATTTGCATAGTGAGCAGAGTTGCTGTAGAGCCATCTTTATGCCCATATAGCAAACATCCTGCCTTTTCCTGTTCTAACAGGGCTGTTTCAGAGCAAACTGTTTCCAGCGGAGAAATGCAGGGAAACAAATACTCCTGCCTGCTGGCAGGGGCTCCTGCGGACTCTCCAGCTTAGAGAAGGGAGGTGAGCAGGAGGCAGCCCCTGTGGCACAGGAGAAGGTGGCAGAGCAGGAACCATCTGCCAGGTGGGAGGAGAAGGATGAGCTCAGGCACTGCAGTGGCTTGCCCGGGCACTTGCACATAGCCGGTGTGAGCAGAAAGCAGCAGCTTGTAAGGTCCAGGTTGTTGTGTTCAGGTCATTTAGGTGCTTTGATTTTCACCTTCTAAGTCAAATTTAGACTTTTACTTATCTACTTGATGCTTCTGAAATGTTCTCTCTCTGATGGCATTACCAATATAAACATTTTTTGGAAACAGGCCATTTGATACCTAGCCCATTCTTCTCAGGGCCTAGATTGTAGTCATTTTGGTCACTGAAACGCTTCATGCTTTAAAGAGTGACCTCTACACATGAGCATGGGATCTGTGCTTGTCTTCTTCATGACTGCTCAGCAGGCATGTTCCTCCCTGAAGTCCTAAGCTTGTCTGCTCTTCGCTACTGCCAGCATGGTAGTTCTTTAGTATGTGATGTCTTAGTGCCGTTTTTTGACTGCGTGTAGATGTAGATGCTGTGAAGGGTCTGTCTTTAACTTTGTGGTAAAGGTTGCACATGGATCTGTGGCAGCAGGGACCATCTCCCTTTGTGGGGGATGAAATGTAAGTGCTCTCATTATCAAACATGCACCATGCTCTCACTGAGCACAGGCTGTATCTGCTGGGAAGTTGAAAGGCAATGAGTTTGCATTAGACAAGTAAACTTGCAATATGAATTCTCCCTCCCTGAGATCCCTGTATCTCTCATGATGTAGTCCTTTGAGCAAGGACTGTCATGTACTAATGGCTGTGTAGTTTATCACAAAAGGACTCAGGCTCGGCTGATGCCTCTAGATACCAGCATGAAACAAATATCAATAACATGGGAGCCTCCCTGCTTACTATATTCCTGTTTTAGGCCTTCTAATTAGTGCTCCTTTGCAGCTGGAGAAATGGATGCAAAATCATTCTCTCCTTTCAAATAAGACTAGAGCTGAAAATGAAAGGGGACCAGAAAAAGCAGCTGAAATAATTACAGACATAAGGGGGCTTTCATCTGGACAATTATTAGGCAGATAAACCCCACTTAATTCCAAGAGCAGATTAATACACAAGAGTGTGACAGAAGGATGTATAATAATGAATTGCAGAGTGGGTCAGCTGGATTATTCCTCACTGTGTGTTTGCAGTATACAAAAGGGATGGTCAATGAAACTCAGAGGTGACAAGCTTGAAATAGATAAATGAATTCTTTCATACTGTGCAAGATTGATATCTTAACCTGTAGATCTCAATTCCACAGCGTCCTGTGTTGAGATATATACAGATACAAAACTGGTAAGGATTTTACACACCACACTAGATCAGTTCATTTAAAAGCAGTTTAATTCATGCTTTAGCTAGAAATCAGAGGAGGCTGTACTTCAGAAGTGAAGACTACACCAAGAACAACATTTAGCTTTCAGAACTATACACCTTTGCCTTATGCCTGCTAAGAGGCGCTAAGCAGGGTAAAGGTTGATGAAGCTTGTTAAACCATGTGCTCTGAAATGACTGTGCAGGCTGAGAAATACTGAACTCATAATAGTTTGCTATACTTTCCTTCAAATCAGGTAGCTTGAGAAAGCACTCTTCCTGTTTTGTGCTGATCTAGCAAGTGTTTTGCTCTTTCTATCAGAGGAGATTGGGCCTGTCTAATGGAGAGTGTGTTTGACTTTGTATTCGGGATGCAGATGATGAAACTGTGATTTCTGAGGCAAAAAAGAACCTGTCTTATCTCTACTTCACTTGGTGGAGTTGCCAAAACTCACCCTTTGCCCTGTTGAAAAGGAATCAGACTAGAAAATCTGTGCTGAGTGCAAACGTACTGTGCTATGTGCTGTTTGTTTGCTTGTTTTCTTTTATGATTGTTTTTGCACACACCGATGTTTATTTTTGCTTTCTAGTACTTGCTGGAAGGTTTTTACCACTGGAACAAAAGTGATGGAAATATTTAATGCATGGCATTATTTATCTTTAGATATTAATGGAATAGAATAAATGACTGCAGATTTTACTTCATTCTAAAACTGATTACATCTTTTTTGCATGCTTCATATTACCTGGGGTATTTCAGTCACACGTTTTATTTAGTTATGCACCGAGTCTTCTTTCTGGGATGCATCTTACACTGGAGGTCAGGACCATTAACACATCTGGTGAATTTTTCACTGGAGTGTTTGGTTCTAAGTTGTTTTCAGTTGTGTAGCACTGTCGTGGCTGAGAAGATGCAAATAACAATCAGGAGATAGTCACTGTAAGCTAGCAGTTTGTTTAGCTTTATCCCATTAGTACAATTAAGTCTGAGATGATGATCACTGCACAGCTTCGCGGGAATGCTAGGACACTTGATGAGGTAAAAAGTTTTATTTTCTCAGAAAGGGTTTGGACAGATGCAGTAACACTGAGGCCTGAATGTCCCTGGAGATATCTGAAGCAATCACTTGAATCCGTGTGTAAACCAGTAAAGAACCTGGTTCTCCCGTTTATTTTGAGTGAAGAACTCTAGCTGCAATAGTAGTGAGTGCTTACTTCTAAAGCTATTGTAGAGCTAAATTTTGGTCACTGGTCTCCTTCCGTCCCATAGAGACTTCTGAACAGAAAGTTATTGTATTTTTTGTAGCTTTTATTTTTTTCCTTTTGTGAGGGAGAAATATTCCCCCAAGTGCTTAGGAAAATAAAACAAGAATCTGAGGAAGAAGAGGAGGAAGGTGAAATGCCAAATGTCTCAACCAGTTCTGCTTAGTACTGAAAATGGGTATCTATTGAATACAGAAGTCAACAGAAACAACTCTGCTGTTTGTTTTACAGTCAGCTAGTTTACACAGAGGACAGGCAGGGGAATTCAGTGTGCTGGCATTGTTGGGTTGTTGGCCATTTTAATTTTCAAATGCAGCTTAACAATGATTTTGGATCATCGGTCTCACTAATGTTCTTACTAAACACAAATTAAGTAATTCAAAGGACTTGGTTTGCATCTAATTATTAAGATCACTGAATTGGAATTACTTTACACTCCCAGTTTTGAACCTTTTGCTAGACATGAGTCATGTCACCCAAAGTAGCCACCCCAGAGAGCGCTGATCAATCCATCTGGTTGTGCAAACAGTTGAGGGACTCAGAATAAGAAGAAAATTTCTAAATAGGATATGGCATGATTTTCTTGCCTCTTTACAGCAGCTCAAACATTTACACAAACTTGTTAAGCTGCTTAGAGAGAGGATTGTTTGCCCAGGTGATGCTTCTTTCAGTAAGCTAAGCCACAAGGAAGGCAGATGCTTGACTTCATGGAACTTGGGGGATTCTGGAGAAATTGCCTCTGGGAGAAATGTAAGTAAATTGATGGAGAGCTTCTGGGTTTTTTTTTCCTCACTTGTCTTTATTTTGAGCAACTTATTCCCTCTCTATGCAGAAGGCTCTGTGGAACACGCATGAGGAAGTAATTTAATTACGTAAAGCTGCTCCAGGTAGATGTTATTTACAGATGGCTGAAAAATTGTTGATTATACTCATTTGCCAAGAATAACCTCCTTCTTTTCACTCTTGGTGGAGAGGTGGTTTTAGTTGTCACCAAGGTAAGCTGCAGATTGTATACTCCTGTCTGCATCTTTTTACCCATTTTGACTGTATAATTTCTTTGTGATTTTTAAATGGTAGCCCTGCAGGCGCTGTGCTCGTAATTGAAGTAAGCAATCTGCTTGTTTATCCCTGTTTTCCATTAATTAGATATGTGCAATCTGAATTTCCTAGTGAAAAACATGAGATGACATACTAAGGGGCCAGATCTGCATTCCCTCATGAGGGTGAATTGCTAGTACTGGAGGAGACATCTCCAGAGCAGGGACACAGTGGTGTTCGTCACCATCTTCAGCTTGGCTGGACAGTGAGCAGAGGGTGAGCAAGTCACACTGGAAGAGGCTGGAGGTGTAACTCAAGAAGCCCCTACCCTCAGCAGTGCCTGGGTGAGCCTCTGTTCTTTGGGTTTTCTGCAGGCTGGGTGTGCTGGAAGGTGAATGCATGTCCGCAGGACACTGTGAAGCTGCAGCCTTGTCCCTGAGCAGCGTGAAATGGTGTTCCTGCCTGGGCTGGGCTCGCAGCTGCGTTCGTGTGGCTCTCCCATGCTTTTCTGTCATCAGGTTTCTTTTTTCCTACTTTGTTCACTGCTAAAGTGGTGCAGATCTTCACTTTAATAAATAACCAAGGTGCAACCCCTAATATGAATAGCTGTGTCTGACCAACAGCAGCACAGGTGAGGCCTAAAGGTACTGCTGTTTGCTAAGGGATCTCTGTGGTCCTCAAAGGGAATCTTATACAGAAATGGCCCAGCTCTGCAGTGGACACCTATTCAAACCAGGCTAGTGATCAGCTGCCAGGTCCAGCCAAGAACTGAAGAATCTGCCAAGAGTGAACTTCCTAGGAAGAAATCAAAGAGATCTTCATGTAACAGGCAAAGGCAAACTGTTTTCAGCCTGCCCACAAATATGATGAGAGGGAATAGCCCCAGCTCTGGGTGTGCAGAATGGCAGGTAAGTGGATAATTTCGTAAAGGAATGGGTCAGTGAAAATTGAGCTCTGATGTAAGTCCTGGGGCAATCATAAGGAAAATCTTTGGAACTAGAAGAAACTAGTGCTGAGTTTTGAGGTTCTTCTATTGCAGCAAGGACACCAGGCTGAATGAATACCCCAAGGTATTCTGCTGCCCATGGAAGTGACAGAAGATACTCAGTCTCTCCTTCCCAGTTTGTGCAGGATTGAGCGCTGTTTGAAGCACCTTAGCTCTTGTAACTGAGTAGCCCGCTCTTGGTCACTGGTATCTGGGTGAAGAGTCTGTAGGGAGGAGTCTCACCCATGCAGGAGACCTTGTTGCCTCAGGGAGAGCTGTCAGGATCGGATGCTTTGGTCTGGATCCACCGACAGACAAAGCTGAGAATGTGCTTGTGCTCTTTATGAGCTCAGGGCCCACTGCTTTTTACAGAAAGGGATAAGTATGTGGTTCTTTGAAGCTAATGGCTTCTTTTGTCTGTATATATATATATGCCATAATGCCATTACAATCCTGTAACAACCTCCCTGATGTCAGACAGGCCTTGTGCACACTCACATTAATGAGCTGTTGCATACGGCTCCCTGCCTGGCTCACTCCCTCTTGCCCTCCCTCTGTTGCTCAGATTCATTTTCCTTTGGCTGGCATGGTGCTTGCCTGCGGTGATGGGTGTGTGCCCTTCGCTCACTGGGGGTCTGGCACTAAATCATAAGTTTGCTTTTTTCCCCCTTTTACATTCTGGAGCAGCTGCTCTGATTAGTTTGAAGCAGAACAAAAGACCTAGAAATGGGAACAATCCTGAAGGTAAGTACTTTACTGTGGGCTTAATGTCAAGGTACAGTACACACAGTAGCTTTTACAGAGACCATTTAAAAACTATTATCCACTGTATATTTTAAAGGCAGGACATAATTCAGGCATCTGATTGACTGCCCTTGAATGCCGATTCTTGCTCTACCATTTTATTTTTAAGAAACCTTGATCTGTGAACTTTTGAGAACATTTTATATTTCATTCACTACCCTTAAAGGATTACTTCTGCTGTCTGAGTTGTGCCAGATTTGTGGTGACAATAAGGCAGAGGAAGAAATGGCAAGCTCTATCAGAGGAGCAGTGGAAAAGTCACTTCTGTAAATTTGAGGACTGCCTAAGAGTTGTCTTCCCTTTTCACTGTAGAAAATGCTATTTCTGATATTATGGTTCTTATTGCTCCAGAGAGGACATGATTCAGTGATTTCAGATCCCTGCAGAGACCATGACATTGTCTTAGTACCTTTTTAAGGAATGGGGAAATGACAGTGACCTCCAGGGTACCCTCAGTAGGCAAAGCATTGGCATTCTGAAGCGCTGAGTCCAGGGATTTAACACAAGGATTTAGGAAGGGAACTGGACTTGAAATGTGCTTCAGAGAGCTGTCAGTCAGTGGTCTGTAGCTTTCAAGTCAGGCTGTTGCTCTTGAATGTACTGTTGCAGTAGTCTTTAAACTGAGTCTTCCTCACACATCTCTAAGTGAAATTATGGTGCTTCCTTAGCCCCTTCCCTGCGCCTGCTCCCATCTTTCCCCAGGCATGTTCACTGTGTTTTCCTTGATGTCTGCTGAGTTCAGTGCTTGACCAAGTCTGTCTTCACCCTTCCCGAGAAGTGTTGTTGGGTTTGTTGCACTTGGCTTCCACCTGCTTTCTGCCAGGGAGTAGTAATACTGAAAATAGAAATTAAGCAAGTAGTTTCAGCATGCATGTTGCTTTTCCTGCAAGACAGGGTATCACATAATGTGCTTGATATTTCCAAGTACTGGCATTTTTACCTAGCTAAGAAACCTTCAAGTCTGAAAAATGATAAACAGCTTCTGACAGAAATTCAGGCCAATTTTAGAATATTACCGTGTTATCACAAGCCAAAAGCATCGGCAATCAAAACCGTTCGCTTTGGTTCTACTGACTTGTTTTGTTCTGTTTGTCTTTGATAACACTCATTACTTTTGAGACAGCTTGGAGGGCAGGACTGGCTTAAGCATAGTGAAAAAAAACCCAAAATGCTGTATCAAAAGCCACTGTTTGGCCATTGAATATGAGATTAAATCATATCCCTTTATTTCCATAAATGTTTCTCTTCACAGATGTACCGGGAGAGGGGAATTCAGTGCCTTAGAATGCATGGACAACAGAGAATGACACAGCCTGAAAACAAATGGCCTGAAGAGTGTTTATTACCAGGCAGTAAATCAGGTAAGACTGGAAAAAGTGTTTTAGCATATCTTTGCTTTGTTGACTGCTGCTGATATTGTAGGGTTTTTTTCCTCATCTCGTGCATAGGTTGTGGTCACTGATGCTTACAGAGACCTTGAAATACTGACATCAGAATTGACTTATGTGATGAACTGGAGGACTACTTGAACAGGTCACACTGTTCGAGTAGCCAGGAGCAGCCTGACAGGGCAATGGGTGGGTGTACAGTACCTTTTTCTTGCCAAATATATTTCATGTATGTGCACCCCAGAAAACAAAGGAACCTGTTTTCTGCCAAATACTATGTTGCATGAAAGCTAGAGGATCTTTACGCCTATATTTGCCCTTGAGATGAAGTGAGGGCTTGGGAAGGGCTGTTGGCATGTGAGCCTCTTTGCCATGCTTCTGGCCCTGAGGGCTGTGCTCGAAGGAGCCAAGCCAGGCTCCTGCAGCTTCCCTTTCCAGCCCTCCCCACCTGGAGCTTGGTTGAGCTACCCTGGCTGGGAGCTGTGCTGCGGCAGCTACACAGAGCAGGTCGATGAACACATTTGGCTCTCTCTACACTCCCTGGCAGGCCCATCAGTGGCTGCAGCATGTGAGTGCTCAGAGCCAGGAGGACCCTTGTGCAGACATAAGTGGGAACAGCAAAATTCTCCTTTTCCTGCGTGTTAGGCTAGCCCAGAGCTTCTGCTTTGGTTGAAGCCCCAGTATCTTTTTGGGAAGCAAAAGAATCAGACCCTGGAATTTCACCTTGAACTTTGTATTTTAGTAGTGGTGCTGGTCAACTTGAAAGAGACACTTGTTTTCACTGTGATGCGGCTATGCAGGTATAATACACCATTTATGTATGTGTGAACAAGGATATGAAACAACATTTAAAATTTATTATTATTGTTTTTCACCACATTTCTCCCCTCTAAAACTCTATTTCATTTTCACCTGAAACAATATTTTTCTTTTCCTTTTGCCAGCTGACCTGGAAGATCCATTCTTGAGCTAAGCATAAGCTACCCCAAATGCAGGTAGCTTCTGTCCAGAAAAGTGACTTAAAGGGTTTTGCCATCAGTCCAGAGTTTCAGAGCATTTGTGGTACCCTTCCCTTCATTGTTATGATTTGCTCTATTCTGTGGCCTGAAATGTGATAATCTGAGTAGAGCAGAAATGCAAACCAGGATGATTTTTACAATCAGATTTAAAAGTTCTGTTGTTTGCTACAAACACACAAAAAAAAGTAAAGAAAGTGCTGCATTAACGTCTTCTTTTCTAGAAGCACCAGTAAAGAATGGAGGAGGGAAAAGAAAGCTGTAATAGAAAACATAGAAGATTAACATCAGTATTTGTTGATTTCTGTGTTTTATTTCCCTTTACTTTTTAAACTAGGTTTTTCAAACCATCCACTTGCAGAAATTTGCATTTTATGAGGACAAAGTTGCAAAATACGGTAAGATCATTTTAGGTAACTTACCTCTTTTTCCTCAGCTCATGGCATCTAAAACTAACTGTGCTTGTCATCTTCTCAGTAATTTCTTATCATTGAAGTCAAAATATAATCTAAGTAAGTTTGCACCAAATGAGCTGTTCCAAGATGAGTTTGCCAAACTCTGTATTCCAGTGGGATTTCTTGCAATTATGATTAGATACTGCCAAACAGAAATGATCTGTGGAATACAAGTGAATCCAACGTTGATTAGCTTCTCTAAATCCCACAAGAGGTTACAACAAGCACAACTTGCATTTAATCTTTTGTCTCCGTATCTCTGCCAACCACAGTTTTGCTAGTAGATACAGCAAATGAAAGGTGAAGAGAAATGAGGGGCTGATGAAGGACTTTTCTGTTATAATGACTGATAGGATGCTTTAGGATGTTGTTGATGCTCACCAGAGGTGGTTCTCCCATCAAAAAGTGAATTAAATAGTCAAAGGCAGCATTTATCTTAGTCTTGTCTGAGAAATTCCCAAAGGGAAAATGCAGCATATTTCCACTATCTGTTAGTGGATTTTACATTCCTGCTCCACAAACTGTTGTGCACATGAAAAAAAGCTCTCCATTTGAGCAGTTTTCCTAACAAGCTTCTTAGCTGTTTGCTGGATTAAGGCAAAGTCGGGATTTGTGTCTTATGTTAATTAATCCCAAACAGTGCTTCCACTCCTGCTGTTGGCCAGTCAAGGGGGACAGGTGAATAGTCACAATGCTGTAGCTTTTTACCCTTTTACAAAAACGTAATACCTACTGCATGAGCATGTTACCTCTGCTGTAAGCCTGTCAGGTTATTCTTTGGGGAAGAGAATTCTTATTTTCCAATCCATGTATATATGCAGAGCAGTCACTCCTCTTACACTGTGTACATGCAAAATGCTTAATAATTTTGTCTCCAGCCTTCAAGCATAAATGCAAGAAAGTTACCCTGTTCCAAACTTAACTGCTTGGATATGCTTTTGGTACCAAATAAGATTGCTGCTTGGAAGATAGTGCATTTATCTTTCACATGAAATAACCCAGGAGAATGTCAGATGCAAAATGATTTTTGAAATCTTGGCATTTACTGCTGCTTTATACTGTCTGGGTGCAACTTTAGTCAACAGCAGTGACAGAACCATGTGAGTCCCTGCAACTGAAGGGAATTGGCACCCTATTAAAACTCTCTTTGTGCAAAGCTGAACTGGAAATATGTTACTATGCAGCTCTATGTTTATGTCCCGAAAAGCTGTGATCAGAATCATGGCTGCTACCAGCCAGGCAAGATTTTCTCCTTGTCAGTTTATTCCTTCCTATAGCTTATCCTTTATTTGGTGTTACCTGACCGCTAATGTCCTCCTCATTCCTTTCACAACAGGCTCTTTTTGCTTTGGCTTTTGTCCTGTGTAAATGCAGCCCTGCCAAATCTTTGGGATGAGCTCCCTTCTGTGCTCGGCTGTTGCAGCATCAGCATCTCACATCCTTGTGGTTCAGTGCTTCCGCCTCTTTCTGCTCCAGCAACGTGGGTGCTGCTGGCAGAGCAGTATGTGGAGAGCATGGGGCCCTGGGCAGCAGGACACAGTGTGGCTGGAGACAGTGAATGCAGCATGGAAGTGGGTGACGCTCTGTGGCACATACAGGCTTGCAGCCCTGCAGATCTGTCATTGTCATCTGGTTTTCAGGAGGCTGGGTGCTTGTGCCTGGCTGCAGGGAGGTTATCTGTCAGCTTTGCATCACAGTCTGCTGAAATTGCTAGGAAGGGTTGATGGTGTTTTCAGAGAGATGGACCTAGCTTTCAGCCTTATTTCCTCTTGCTTATGATGGTCATCGAGACCATTGAGAGTCTCATCTGAGAAGAAGCATATATGCAACACACATAGTTTTCACTTGTGGCCATTCTTCCTAAAGATCAGATCTGACTCTGTGCTGCTATATGCAAAATACTGCACATAAAATCAATAAATGGGACTTTACATAGCTGTAAATGCTGTCATCCTGGTGTCTTCCCACTCAGGCAAGGAAGATGTGAGAATCATGAGATTCAGAAGCAGAGGTCTGTGGCAAGACTGGGGGTCTCCTGATCATAGCCATGGATGATGGTCTATTCTGGAACTAGCTGTACTTAGTGGCAGAGTTTATTAGGGCAATATACGTCTCCCAAATTATGCTGCTCACTTTGTACCCCAGCTCTGCTAAACAACCTGCTCAGATGGAAGCTCTACAATTTCTGCTGTTTCAAGTCAAAACAAAGCTATCTTATTTGACTGAGGCAGGACACAGTGCAAGGCACTCAACTGGCAGACCCAGAGATCCTTTGGAGGCCAGAAGAGAGCAGTTGGGAGGACCAGCTCTGCTTCTGGCATTCTGTTGTGGTTTAATCCCAGCTGGCAACTAAGACCCATGCAGCTGCTCTCTCATTCCAGTGGAACAGGGAAGAGAATCGAAAGGGTAAAAGTAAGAAAATTCCGGGGTTGAGATAAAGACAGCTTAATAGGTAAAACAAAAGCCACACACACAAGCAAAGCCAGGCAAGGAATTCAGGTGTTCAGCCACCCCCAGGACAGCAGGGCTCTGTCACACATAACAGTGACTCAGGAAGACAAATGCCATCACTCTCAACCTCCCTCCTTCCTCCTTCTCCCCCAGCTTCCCATGCGGAGCATGACACCACACGTTCTGGAATATCCCTGGGGTCAGTCGGGGTCAGCTGTCCCACTGCGTCCCCTCCCAACTCCTGGTGCACCCCCAGCCTCCTCACTGGTGGGATCAGGTGAGGAGCAGAAAAGGCCTTGACTCAGTGTAAGCACTGCTCAGCAGTAACAAAACATCCCTGTGTTATCAGCACTGTTCTCAGCACAGAATCCAAACCCTTGCCCCATGCCAGCTCCCGTGAAGAAAATTAACTCTACCCCAGCCCAAACCAGCGTGCAGTCTGATGAGGATGTTCAGCCACAATAATTGTAAGGGATGTGCATGAATCCATGCAAAGATTGATTAAAATTGATTAAGGAAGTGTATCTGGGGACTCTTCCAAAGTTGAATGAAGTCAGTGGAGAAGTCTTTTTCACTGAATTCTCTGGCATTAGATTAAAGCTCCATAATACCCCATTGTGAAATAATTTGATTAGCAGAAAGAATGGAGAGATTTAATGTACCAAAGATTAGAGAACTAAATGGGATTCCAGGTGATGGATTCGGTTTCTGGCTCTCCACAGATGTACTGCTTGACATTGCCCAAGTTCATCAGTAATTCCTGGGACATCCCTTCCTAGTATGAACAGGTATGACAGTGTGAATAATTTCTCTCCCATTTTTATCAGTGAGGGGGATGAGTGAATGGCTGCATGGTTCTGAGTTAACAGCTGGGCTTAAACCATCACAGTAGTCCTCTCCTGCTCCATATTCAGCTCCATGAATACTACCTTCCTCTTTTCATTCCTACTGAGCTTATTGGAAGACTGACAGCTGTATGTCACATTACTCTTGTCTGTGAAATGGATTATGTTCCTCAATAGGCTCAGATGAGATCAGAATAAGGGAAACAGAATTAGCTAAAAACAACCCAGTCTGTGGTATGGTCCTTTTAATGATCAGTGTATGTGTTCATAGAGCATAGCGTAATAATTAAAGGGTTTTGATACTACTTTATCTATTCAAAGTTCAAATATAAATCCAAGGTATCATTAAGCTTCACCTAAGTGTATATTTCAAAGTCCATGGGATGTTTTATTTCTCAGCTTTTAATCTTGTAAATCAGATAAAAAGTGACTTCAGTAAGTGACCTGATAAATAATTTAAAAAAAAAAAAGCACTTTTACACTGGAATGAAAGAGTAGCTGAAGTGTCAGAGGTTGTAAATTGCAGCAAAGGTATTAGCAGCTTGGTGAAGAAATCTGTGTCAGGGAGAGAAGCAAGGTATTGACTCTTTCTAATTGGTTAAAAGATTCATACAGGCAGTACAAATGGGCTACTTTATTGATTTTTTTGTCACATTCCAGCATGACAATAGTTTTGCTCATTTACCTTGTGTGTGCCAGAGCCTTGGCTGGTCTTGGCCTCACCTTGCATAACAAAGCAGTCCATGTGCTGTTTGTCCCCAGCACCTCCTCCACTCACTTGAGGTTTTAAAGGGTGGTTTACACAGAGAAACGACTAAAAATGCTGCTACTTTTGTCATGGATTCAACTAGGTTGGAAAACACCTTTAAGATCATGAAGCCCAACCAGTACTTATGATTGCTAAGTCCACCACTAAACCATGTCATTAAGGGCCTCATCTACACACATTTTGTACACTTCCAGGGACAGTGATTCCAGCACCGTCCTTCACAGTCTGTTCCAATGCCTGATTACCGTTTTGGTGCAGAAATTTTTCCTAATATCCAGTCTAAACCTCCCATGGCGCAGCTCGAGGCCGTTTCCTCTTCTCCTATTGCTTGTTCCTTGGAAGAAGAAACCAGCCACCCCCTGGTTTCATTCTCCTTTCAGGCAGTTGTAGAGAGCGATAAGGTCCCCCTTGAGCCTTCTCCATACTAAATACCCCCAGTTCCCTTAGCTGTTCCCCATCACCCTGTGCTCCAGGCCCTTCACCAGCTTCATTGTCCCTCTTTGGACTCACTCCAGCACCTCAATGTCTCTCTTGTTAATGAGGGGCTCAGAACTGAACACAAGATTCAAGGTGTGGCCTCACCAGTGGTGGTGTCCCTGTATGACACCTACTTCTGATTTACTTCATTTATAGGTTACAAGAAAATCTTTCTAATTGTCAGCTCTGCATAATGGGTAAAGACCTGAAAGCAGAGCTGAGTGGTTTCTTGGCTTTGACATCAATGTCAAATATGATGACTCCAGTGCGGGAGCTGAGCAGAACCTGGCCCTTCTCAGCTGCTCTGACCTGGGGGGAGGATGCTGAGAGGACACTAACTGTTAGGGTGAGGGTATGCTGAGGAAGAATATTTCCTGTGGCTATCTGGACATTGCTCATGTGCCTGGGTTATGAGCTTTTCGCCTCCATGTTGGCTCAGCATTTGCAGCCTGTATCATGGTTGCCTTAACAAAGCTGGTCCTCTTGAGCAAAATCCACAAGTAGATTATATTCTGCGTGGAGCTATTCTGAGATACTTAAAAGCAAATAAAAAGCTGCATAGGGAAACTAAAAATAACACTACCCCAAGCTGCAGAAAGCATGGATGTGCTACATCAGAAGCAGAGCTAGGGAAGTGATACTTTACCTGGTCCAGTTCAAGGCAGCTTGGTTAAACTGGTGTTAGTGATGGTATGGAAACGCGCGGTGCTTTTCAAAGCGACTTCTTCCAGCTTAAGGCAGGTGCTGTAACCGCCGGGACGAGCTCATTTGTGTCCAATGAAGTTAAACCGTCACAGCCGTGCGGGCAGCGCTGGGCCGGGCACCGGCAGAAGAGCGGGAGCAGGGGTTCGGGGCTTTGCTCGGGGGTGCCGCGCATTCTGCTCCAGCGTGGGGCTATTCCAGTGCCGCCCGTCCTGAGCCTTGCGAGACCCGTTTTGAAGGTACCGACCGCTCCTTACGCTTCTGCAGCTCTTTGATGAAGCTCCTTCCGTTTTTCAGGACGTTTCCCGGCCGAGACGAGGCCAACGTGCTTTGGCCCCGCGGGTCTCTTACAGTGCTCTACGTGGTACCAGGGGCTTCGGCAGTGCCATTTCGTCCCCGCAAGGAGCGGCGCGGAGCGGGGCTGTCGGGGATCCGCGGCCGGGCCGGGGCAGCGAGGCCGGGGCGCTGCGCGGGCAGTGGCGCGGCGTAGCCGCCAGGGGGAGCTGCAGTGCCTCG
>JAOEHY010005876.1:0-11065 GCA_025447955.1 Psilopsiagon aurifrons | reverse complement strand
GCGCGGGCAGCGCCCGGCTCTGCGCCCCGGCATTAGCATTTCATTAGCGCGCTGGCGTCAAGGCCGGGGGTGGGACACGCCGGGTCCCGCTTGCCACGCAGGGGCCGGGCCCTCGGCGGCCTCCCCCCGGGGCGGGTGGCTCCGATTGCCCCGCGGCCGCGCCCGACCCTTGAGCCCCAACTGCTGGACGGCTGCTCAGTACCGCTCCCGGCCGGCAATAACCTGTTAAAGCCTCCTCCGAGGGCGCGGGGTTGGAGCGGCTGTGCTGGAGCTGTGCCGGTGCCCGCGGGGATAGCGGACAGCCTCGCCAGGCTCGTCGAGACCTGCTGCTGAGTACAAGGAGCAAGGAGTGACAGTGACAGCACCCGTCCGAGGGCAAGAGCGTGAGGGGAGCTCGCTTGCTTACACACAAAGAGAAGGGACAGTAGGGTTTGGCTCTCTGTTGCTTCTGCCGAACTTGTTGAATTCAGCTTTTAGGATCAACCTTGCAAAGTGTTGTGTGCCACAAGAGCAGGGCAAATGCGCAAACCATGCAAAATCGAGCCTTTTTTCCCTGGAGATCTGTAATTTCACTCCTGCTAGAATTCTGTTGTCAGTGCTGTTACAGCAATGATTTATCAACAGGAGGTTTAAAAAGTATTTCCTGTGCGGAGAGACTTCCAGCAGTTCTGTGATTTTGCTGTGGTGTACTGCTTGAGACTGACATAAATTAGTTGGCAAAATGACATGATCCTAAGGTCTAGATTTCGGGGAATTGGAATGAAATACCAGTTTCTAGAGAGACTTACAGACAGTGCAGCAGAAAAAGGCCTAAAATAAACTCCAAAAATAAATGGCTGAAAGCTGAAGCCAGACGAATTTAGGTTAGAAATGCGGCTTAGATTTGAAAATGTGTGTGCTTACAGCTGAAACAACGCAGCTGATGAAGTTCTGGGTTTTCTGTCTGTCTTCGCACCAAGGCTGGATGGTTTAAGTTTAAGCTGAAGACATAAAGGAGATGCTTCCTCAGCCCGTGACCTGTTTTATACCAGATGCCTGGCTGAATAACCTTTTGGTTCCTCCTGTCATCATAGTCCACAAACAAATGAGTTTTTTCTTTGGTCCTGCCCTCTTCTTGCCTCACTGGGACTATGTGAATGCTTTAGTGTTTCTATCTTTGATCACTGATAGACTTCTTCTTGCTGTCTCTCTGCTCTGTTGCAAGGTTTTTCACTGAGTTAGCCCTCAACTTTATTCCTTTCGCTACAAGAACTGTGTTTGGCCTGAAGCAATACCTATATGAACCCATTGCAATGATAGAAGTATGTAATTCAGTTATATTGGATAGAGGAAAAATCTCCTAGTATATCATAGGAGTAGTGGGATGTGGTATGAGAGTAGTAGAGTGCAGAAGTCATAGGCCAGTCCTGCACAAGTCTGGGTTAAATCACTAACATTTACTAGCTGTGCTCAGTGCTCTCTCACAAAGAATGACAGTGGGGTGCATGTAGTTGTCCATGTGCTCCTTGACCAAACAGGTCTTGGGTCTCTGTCTGTTCTTCCTTGTGTGCCCCCAGGAATTCTCTAGACACTTTTAAATAACAAGCTCACTGGTAGTTAAACATCTTGGGGCACTGCCATGGTTTTCTCTGCTTGCAGTTGTATTTTTTAGCAGCTTTTGGCTTTACATATCAAAGACCTTACCTGTGTTCAAAGGCTTCGGGACTCTTTTGTCGTGGAAAGAAAGTGGTTCTATGCATACTATGATCAAATGTCTATGATAGAGTTTCTTTCAGTTCCAGGAAGCTGGATTTGAGTGTTCTAACTTCCTCTGGCCACAAGAAGCTTTGCCAGAGCCTTACTGAGGAATCTGTTGGTTGTGGAATACCCTGTGATTTGCTTTCTTTCTCAGGTTATAGTTGCACATATGTGTTCCCAAGGAGAAACCCCTGAATCTTGGAGAGCAGGCCCAGGGACTCCAGTGAGATCTCCCAGAGCCAAAAGTGACCAAGTTTTGATACTTCTGTGTTCCAAACAAACCCCTTCCTGTGCTGCTGAGGAGGGGAGCAATAGAACAGCTTGGTGGGCACCTGATGTCCAGCCAAGGTCAGCCCACCTCACATCTGTATTTTCAGATCTCCTCAGGCTGACTGACTTTTGACTTGGTATTTTGGAGTTCGATTGTATCTTGTTATGACAAGCTGTGTTGTAGCTCCTGCCTAATGCCTTTGGAAAGTGCCCTGTAAGAGTGTGATCTGAATGACATGCTCATAATTGCACGTTTAACCAACCTTGTTGCTACTGCTTGCTTCATTTTCTTTGTCTTCCATACAAAGTAAAATGTGACAGATGAATTGTAAAGCTCGCCTTGTCCATAAAGTGTTTGAAAGATGAAAGGAAGCATCTGTGTATGTTTGTGGCTGAAGTCGCATGAGGGGGACTGGTATTTGCTGGGCTTGGAAGACTTTTTTTTGTTTATTTTAAGGACACTTTGACTGTGTGCATCAGTGCACAATGCTTTATAGTGCTTTATATACATCAATGTATTTTAATGAAGTTTAATATTTAGGCTTAGAAAACAAAGGCTGTCTATGTTTATACTGAAAGGAAGTTCTGAGGTAAAATACGTGACAAAGTTAACAGGAAAAGTTGTTTCAAGAATGCCCAAGGAGTTAGTTTGACAGCTCAGCATGGACCTTTCCTGGCTTGGAGAAAGCAGATGGCTACTTACTGGAGACTGAAGTGCAGAACTTGGATAAAGCAGGAGTGATTCTGATGAGAGCTCTGAGTCAACTCTGGTTGGTTTTAGGAAGCAGATCGTGGAAGATGCAGAACATCTTTAACACCAATGTACATCTCCAGGTTGTTTCATATTCTTATTAATATGATTTCTCTTTCATTGTGTTTCTGCTTTACACAGCTGCATGAAGTACTGGATGAACTTGAAGATCAGCACCCCTCCTTCTTTTTATGGGTTTAGATCTAGGTTATGTGTGGCAATCCTGTAAATACTGGGGAACTGCAAGTCTGAATGCTGTGGGACAGAGCTGTAGTTGGTCTAGCTAGGTTCTCTCAGGCAATTGATACTTATTATACCAGCTGCACCTGAGTGCAGTAACTCTTTTGTAATGGAATCACAGTATGCTGGCTTTCCATTTCAGTTAATAACTTCTGAAAATAATGTAGGTGCTTTTTGCTGATTAGGCATACCTGACTGCTTGGAAAAAATTGTGCATGGTACATGGCAAATCAGCTTCCCTTTCTGTGCTGCATATTCAGGAGCAGAGTAAAATGCTACTTGGAAAACGAATGAGATAAGAATTGGGGTGTTGTTGACTAACTCTGGAAGAAGCCATCCTGCTGAGATGGTGGACACAACTGTGCTCATTCTGACCAGCCAGCCTGGAGCAGGTTCCCTTCTGTTGTGTCCCCATCCAAAACTGTTCACAGTCTTCAGATCTGTTTTGTGTTTCCTGCGCAGGCATTTTATTTTATGCAGGCAGATAAAGTGAGCTTCAGCCTTCCCTTCGTGCATTTGGTTCTTGAAGAAGATTATTCACAAAGTCCTGGCACGTAAGAGATTGTAAGAGGTTCCTGTTGAAATTATATGAATGCATTGTAAGACACCTTGAACAACCTAAACACTGCACTAGGTGTTCTTTCAGCAGCTGCTGTAATACACTGTTTCTCAAACCCTGTAGGTGAAAAGTGAAGACCTCTGCTGCGTGGGTACCTCTGGCAGTGCTGCTCTGATACTGCAACATTTACTGGGTCTTCTAAAGCCACCCCTTTTGGGGTCATAATTACATGAGACTCTCACCTCTTCTAGAAGGTAAAGAATGTATGTTTTCACTTCTGAAAGTTTTTAGACTTTGCATTTATGGAGAAAACCTTAAAAGCCTGGTAGAGCCTGGGGCCAGAAAGTCCAAGGAGAAGTAAAACCAACTCTATTTTTTTTCTTGACATTCTTGAGACATTCTTAAAGTGTCAGATAATAGACTAACAAGCCAGTGTGTATCTTTGTTAAAGGGTTCAGCTTTCACTCTTTCTGAGGGATGTCAGCTCTCTTCTTATGGCTGCACATTCCTAGAGTGAAAGTTGCTCTCTTTTTCCAAATTACTTTGTGTAGGGACTAACTGGATAGAATGTTGGTCTGGACTTGGAAGAACGTGTTCCTGGTTCCTCTGCTGGCCCCCAGGACAAACCTCAGTCTACTTGTGTCTCATGTACCCATGCATGGGGAATAGTCATACTGTCTTTGCTAAGTATCGGACTTCACTAATAAATTATCTCTGGGAAAGCTGAATATGGTTAAAATACTTCATAGTTGATGTGAGAGGACAAGGAGTAATGGGTTCAAAGTTAAAGAGGGGAAGTTTAGATTGGATATGAGGAACAAATTCTTTACTGTAAGGGTGGTGAGGCACTGGAATGGGTTGCCCAGGGAAGTTGTGAATGCTCCACCCCTGGTAGTGTTCAAGGCTGGGTTGGACATAGCCTTGGGTGGCATAGTTTAGTGGGAGGTGTCCCTACCCATGGCAGGGGGGTTGGAACTGGATGATCTTCAGGTCCTTTCCAACCCAAACTATTCTGTGGTTCCATGATTTACACATTAATGATTGTAAAATGGGTTGTGCCCATGGAATACACCCTTAGCATTTTACCTTTTTAAACCCTAAATGTAAACTTGGGTTTGCTTCCAAATGAGCACTGAGAAATATGGTTTTGTTTTTTTTCCTTCTTGCATGCAGGTTAATCATCATGACTGCTTTGCAAACGTGTCTCTACTAGATGTGTTCTTCAGTATTGTCCATGTCTTTTTGCAGATATGGAGATTCCCAGTTCTTCCCCAGCACTGCAGGTACTGAAATCACTCAACTTCGAAGAGTGTGAACTGTGCAGTAATGTGCAAGAGAGGCTCTGCTGCAGTCTTGGTGTTATCTCTGTCTCACTCTTTTGTGAATAGAGTGATTGCTGCTTTATCCAATTTCTTTATAACACTTTTTGCTGTTGCTGTCATTTGTTATGGGGTCCTGAGGTACAGAGAGAGGGAACATTGTAGGAAAGGTCATGGGCTGTTCTATGTATATGAAGTAATTGCTTGAACTATCAAACTGTCCCTTTAATGCACCCACTTTAAAAGACTAAAAATGTTAGAGTAGGTGTAACTGTAGAAATCCTCAGTGTCTGCATCTGTTCTGATAAAATCGTAAGTGGAGCAGCCTATAAGCAGGTGGGAGTCTGCAGCAGTATGCCTCTTTCAATGTGCCTGTATGCTCATGGCCATTTCTGAATAGCTGAGAAGTTCACTACAAACCAGATGTAGTTGTAATGAGATTCTTGCACTGGTTTGTGCATTGCTTCCCTGACTCATTTTTGTCTTTTTAAAGATTGGAGAGCCCTGCATTTGGTAAAAGGGTGATTTGAGAGCACCTTTCTGCCGACAGCAGTTCTGCTTCTGATTCATAATGGTGCAAGTATGAGGGCAATCAAACCTGGTTTGTGTTCAACTGCAAACGTGTCATTCTGAACTGCAGCGTACTTGGTACCAGCCAGCACCTGGAGTCTGCCATGGATGGTGTTTGTGACAGCTGCTGTCCGTAGCGAAGGGAAGGAACTGTGGTCTACAGCCAAGCTGACCTCTGGGATACTCCACAGGGATATTACAAACAAAAGGGCACCTGCTTGCTGTTTTAAACTGTGAAGAGTCTGTGACTTGGTTCCACAGATTGAAAGCATGGAAGGGATATTGGCATTAGTCACTTGGCTTCTTTATTTTACAAAAAACTGAGCAGCAGAGGCTGTGAAAGGTTACTGTGTGAGTAGCTTTGTGAGATTGGAATGGAATGAATTACCAAAAGGAATCAACTAAGTAGCTGAGACCTGAACTGAGGCAACCTCTCATCTGCATGTTGGAACCTAGTTGTGAATGACAGCACCAGTGCAGCCTAGATCTGAGGAAAGAGTTGGATAGTTCCACAAGTAACCTTATATGAGAAGAAGGTAAGTGTGAAGCAGAGGACTCTTTCCTCCTCCTTCTAGAAAATCTGCATATGGATTACCTGGCAATGTGGAAAGATATTTCAGCAGCAACCTGTAACTGCCTGGATTTGAGATTAAGTTTTAATCATTTTAACTGTTCAGTTTCATAATAGTAGAACCTAAAAAGAGTTCTGAAGATTGGGGACTGTTGGTGGGGGTGTGGAGAGAGAGAAGGAAGGAATGACCAGGGAGACTTTCCTATGTAAAGAACTTGTTCCCTCTTTGTTGTCCTGTATACTCTAGCAGAAGAGGTTTAGGGTTTGGGTTTTTCTTAGGGAGCTATTTTCTGGTGGTGTTGTAATGATAAATCACAGCGCACTGCCATTAAAAAGCACTATGTGCAGTTAGAAGGGTGTAGTTTTTCTCATGTGTCTCTTGCCTGCCCCCCATATCCGATATCTCTGGGAATACTTATCAGTTTATTGCAAACATCCTATTCACACTGCTGTGTTGAAGCTGCAGGTTTCCTTCCATCAGGATTGCCTTGATTTTACCAGCCTGTAACATGACTCTCCCTTGTGTGAGTTTTGCAGCGTCTGCTGGCTTTGAAGAGAGTACAGTGTGAATGCGAGGCAGCAGCTTTCTCACAGCAAAAAACCTGACCCTTTTAATTGTTTGGAGACCTGTGTGGTGTATAAAGCATTTTAAACTCCTAGCCTGAACTTAGTCATAGGTAATAGCATCGTACTGCTTATCTAGACGCCTTTGGAATGGAGGATCGAAGGCAGGTGGACTTTTTGCTCCCTCTCGTGGTAGATACGGAAATGTGAGAAAAGTTTTGGGAAAACCTGCGCATGGCGCTGATGGAACCTGTTCTCCTTAGCGCCTTGTGACAGCTAAATAAGAGCTTTGATATTAGCTCAAATGGCGTGAAAGTAAAAGATTTTCTGAGATCAGAACACAGCCCTGAAGCAAATAATTTTTTCAAGCAAGGCTAAATGCTCTCCTGTGTTGTAGTTTTCAAACAGCCAGGGGATGCAGGATGGTGAAATGCAGTTATGTACATATTCTGTTGATCAATTTTTATATAGCAAGCATAGCTTAGGGATATTTTCCTAATACTGGTTAAAGTTTTTTTGCTAGTTCCTGCATACCTTCATGCCACGTGGTGTATTTTTTCCCTTTATTTGTTCTTGAGTCTTCGGCAGGTTTGTAATCCAGCAGTAGAAAATGCATTCACTTTGTTAGCTTTCTTGACCTTAGAATGTAGAAACATTTAGATACAGTTCAGAGGTGGAAATTATGTCCATAATTACCCTATAGAAAGGAGAAAAGGAATAGCAATAGCAACAAGATCCCAGATTACTGTGTACTGTGTAAAGATGCTGTGTTTTCTTGGACTTTGTAAGACCATTTTGCATAATATTTTTTGCTGGAAATGTTTGTACACTTACAGAAGAATTTACTTTCTTTGTGTCTTTATAGTGCAGCTGTATGTGATGTCATCTGTGGGGCCAGGAGCATGGGTTGAAGGGGACTTCACTGGCAGTGCATAGGAAGCTTCATGTGTCTGCAATGGGCTGCAGCATTACTGCATGCACACACACATGGGGAGAGTGTCCAGAGCCTACAGGACCCCCAAATACTCTGCAGTAATGGACTGGTACAAAGCCTAGTCTTGAAGTTCCTGAAAGGCAAGTGAGTAATATCAAGTGAGTAGTTCCATAGCGTTGATTTGTGTTATTATTACAAGAGAGACACGTCTAGCTCATTTATACAGAACCTATCACAACAGGATTGCTGACTTTTTGGCCTAATAATATTTTGAAGTGTTAAACAATGATGGGATCACTGCCTAATTTTTTCACCTAATAAAAAAAAATTAATAATGTGCAGCCCTGTTTTGTAGGGGAAAACCCTCTTTGAATTGCCTTAATGTCAGCTGCCTCCTTTGCAGCATTCAGATGTGTGGTCCAGGGTGTGAAAACATGTTTCGAGCTGAACAGCTACCTGCTGGGGAACTGTTGTGGCCAGGTGAACCTGCTGGGGAGCTGGTGACTGTTTTCCTTGAGCCTTCTGAGTTCCAGAGTTCCTAGGGAGTGTTTTGAAGGAGGCATCTTGTTTTGCCTGGTGTTTAACAGAGATGCCGCCTTTTGTCACTGCCTAAACAGTAGCATCCTGGGCTAGTAACATCCTGCAGGTAACGTCATGCCTTGCCCTCTCTGGTCATAATTATGTCCATATGATGTCTGCAACCTCCAATATCACAAATCGTCTTGTGGACAATATGAACCATTGGTGTTGGCTAGATGTCTTTGAGAGGGTGGTTGTGCTGGTTTGGGCTGGAGTAGAGTTAATTTTCTCCAAAGGAGCTGGCATGGGGCAGTGGTATGGATCTGTGCTGAGAGCAGGGCTGATAACACAGGGATGTTCCGTTACTGCTGAGCAGTGCTTACACAGAGTCAAGGCCTTTTCTGCTCCTCACCCAAACCCACCAGTGAGGAGGCTGGGGGTGCACCAGGAGTTGGGAGGGGACGCAGTGGGACAGCTGACCCCGACTGACCCCAGGGATATCCCAGACGGTGTGGCGTCATGCTCCACATGGGAAGCTGGGGGAGAAGGAGGAAGGGGGGACATTGGCAGTGATGGCGTTTGTCTTCTCAAGTCATTGTTATGTGTGACAGAGCCCTGCTGTCCTGGGGGTGGCTGAACACCTGGAAGTGGTGAATGAATTCCTTGTCTGGCTTCGCTTGATTGTGGCTTTTGCTGTACCCATTAAACTGTCTTTATCTCAAGCGGGAGGTTTCTCACTTTTGATTCTTTCCCTGTGCTGCTGTGGGGAGTATGTGGCTGTGTGGGGCTGAGCTGCCACTGGGCTGAAACCACAACAGCAGTGAAAGATCTTAACATTAATGAAACGCTCTGATTTTGTTGTGGTTCTCTTGACGGTTCCAGTCGAAACTGCTTTTCAATTTGTTTTGCTTTGGTTTAAGGAATTTGAGTTTCCTGCAGAATGAGTATGTAGACATCTGTAGTTTTGCTGCTGGCATAGGGGAAAAAAAATCCAAGCTAATCAATGGTTGCTTTATCTGGATTAGAAGCTGGGCTTTAGGCCTAAAGTGCTGTAAGCAATGCAAGCACTGAGTAAGCCACCAGGACTTTTATTTTCAGGGAGTACAAGCTGTTATAAATGTGGAATATCCTGAACTGAAATATCTTCATGTTATGTGTCAGTCAAACATGTTCTCCAGGGTGAACTTCAGTGGGTAGGTGTCTCTTCTTGTATTTGTCCAAGGTGTTGCTGTCATGTTGCTGGTGGTCTGCAGAGATACAGAGATAAGTATTTCAGTGGTGTAAAGTTTTATTTAATGATGGCACATGTCTCAAAACATATGGAAGATCTACTGAAGTACTGATCGCTCAAGTAGCCCCCTTAAGCTCTTTCATTGCCTCAGCAATAGAGAATGGATGCTTATGCAGAGGAGTATGATTATATGCAGAAGTGTTGGATAAGAGAACTCACAGGGAATTGAGAAACAAAAACCACTGGAAAATGTTCTGCTTAATTAAAAAAAAGCCAATGAACCAGATGCAAGTTAAATACTTTTCTGTGAAGAGCCTGTCTCGTGGGTGCTGGGGGTGCGAGCTGCTGTTTGCCTTTGTGGTACAGTTGTTCCAGTGATGGTTAGTGTTGGCTTGTGCTGACTACAAGTTGAAGCCTATGGGAAAAAGGTGTTTCTTTCTTTTCATCCTTAAATGGCTTCAGTGCTGCTACCTCCAGGCATTTATTCCTCGCAGGAAAGGTGCCAAATGGTTAAAAGAGAGGCCTGGAAAACCCTGAGATTACAATATGTAACTGATAGCTTGAGTTCCTTTTTGTATGCTTTCTGGCTTAGAGCTGCTCAGGGTACACATATGTGCAGTGCTCTCAGTAACTGGAAGGGTGTGTCTTTTTTTCCTCTTCAAAATGAAAAGCTGAGAGTCTGATGGGATCATGTGAGTCTAGTAATTGGGTCTTTAAAACAGAGCCTTGAAATAGTGCAGCACTTGTGAGTTACAGGAGGACTGACAAGGCTTGAAAAAATGGCTCTGTCTTCAGTCTTGGTGCTGTTTCCATGTGAGCGCTTGTGTGTGTGCTGCTCTCCCTCTTAGTCCAGAAAATAACATGATTTTTGTCCTCAAAGTAGCCCTGTAAAATGGGAGGGTGTTGTAATTATAAAGAAAGGAAGCTGAGATTTATTTGTACATTAACCTGCAACATAAATATCTTTTACCCTGTTGTAGTGTTTCGCAATCCTCATTAATGGACTAAAGCTGCTAGTTTGTCTCTTTATCATGTTGATAGACCTGTTAAATGGAACCCTGAGAGATCATACAATTTAGTCCTGTGGCCAGTGGCAGCTTTTCACAGTAGTGATTTCGAGCTGGGTTGTACGTGCCAAATGTCCAGGCAGCTTGTGCTTATCAGCATCCATTATAGTTTTTGTTGACTTGGACCATTAATAACCTGTCAAATTCAGTAATTAGGCTGTCTCTAGTAGCTAAGGGAAATTGTTTTCCCCTAACTGATGGTATGGGTAGTACAGTTGTGCAGATAAGCACTTGGTCAAACGGCAGTTCGGGTGATTTTTAACTGGTCTTGCTGATGAATGCAGAAGTAGTGCTGAGACATGGGGGGGTGGATAACAGCAGAGACAGGCACTAAGAAAGATAACCTGCCCCTTTCAGAACTCTATCCAAAAAAGACACTAATTACGGTTCTGATTCTGCAAATCTGCTGTATGTAGAAGCAACCCTGTTAATTTCAACGCTGTGATGGTTTTAAAATGTCCATCACATTTAAAAAATCAGTCAGGTGAAGTTCCCAACAACTGCAAAAGGGAAATAGAACCCCCATTTTCAAGAAGGGGAAAATGGATGACCCAGGGAACTACAGAGCGGTCAGCCTCACCTCAGTGCCTGGCAAAATCTTGGAGCAGATTCTCCTGGAAGGCATGCTGAGGCACATGGAAAACAACAAGGTGCTGGGTGACAGCCAGCATGGCTTCACTAAGGGGAAATCCTGCCTGACCAATCTGGTGGCCTTCTACGATGGGACTACGGA
>JAOEHY010005874.1:0-21136 GCA_025447955.1 Psilopsiagon aurifrons | reverse complement strand
GTTTTACAGCTTAAACTGAGGCAGCTCTTTTAGGAGGGGGAGGTGAGTTAACAAACTGCGTGGCTGATTTACAGCTTGGACCACGACACTGTGTTACTATAATACTATTAATACAATTTGACTGTAGAAAGACATTGTCCTACGTAAAATCACAAGTATTATATGCTGTAAAAGTCAGCTGGTTTTAGGATAAATCAAATTGAAATTAACAAAAAAGCGCATACTATTTTTTATGAAAGATTATATATAAATATGCAAGAGCTGGTTATATATGAGCTTGTATACTGCTAATGTTACATATTTCATTACATGTTTTAATCATTTAAATATAGTGTTTTTTCATATTAACATCAGAATTTGCATTTCTTTAATCATTATTATCATTTTTATAAAAATTAAATAAATAGCAGAGTAACATCGACTTTTAAAAATTAAAATTAACAACTTTTATATCTTTTAACCATGAAATTTTTGAGGCCTCTTCTGATTCAAGTTAAATTAATACAATTTTTTGCTTAATGACTTATCAAAATGCTGCAAGATAATTGTGTTTTTGAAAGAAAAAGAAAGGTTGGAAATACTACTTAATCATCTATATACTGTGACAACAAGATAGTTTGTAGTCACTAGTGAGAATGACAAATCTTACCAGTACAAAGCTAAATAACTTCTTACACTGAACTATGGCGCTCTGGTCTTCTTATCCTCTGTTTGCCTTAAATGCTTGTTCTCTCGGCTCGAGAGAGGACGCCTGCAGCGCCTGATCGGGCGGAAGATCGGCATCCTGGATCTTCAACTCTGAGCAACAAGAGGAAACGACGAGGGAGCCTCAAATACTCGACAGCGCTCGCCCAGGAGCGGCAGCTCCGCGGACGCGAGGAGCTGACTCACAGGGGGCGGCACCAGGGGGGGCGGCACCAGACCTGATGGGTAGAAACCTGCCCCACGGAGCGTGGCATTTTTGGTAGGAGGCTTGCCAGACTGGTCAAGGATGCTTTAAACTAGATGTGTTGGGGGAGGGGGGTATCATTCCATCCCAACACACCCAGTCAGTCGCCAGCACCTATAATAAACATTCAGAGCAACATTCAGAGCAATGTAGAGGTATTTCAGCTGCTCCAGCCAATGAGCTGGCTTCAATTGGACCTCGGCTGAGATGCCTTTATACAAGCACTCTTAGCATGGGGAGCAAACAAGAGGAATTAGAGATGTATGCACGCCTATGGGGATATGAAGATAGGCTGAGAAAGTTGGGACTGTTCAGCCTGGAGAAGAGAAGGCTGCGTGGAGATCTCACAGCATCTTTCCAGTATCTGAAGGGGGCCTATAGGGATGCTGGGGAGGGTCTCTTCATTAGGGACTGTAGTGATAGGACAAGGGATAATGGGTGCAGACTTAAGCAGGGGAAGTTTAGATTGGATATGTAGAAGAAATTCTTTACTGTAAGGGTGGTGAGGCACTGGAATGGGTTGCCCAGGGAAGTTGTGAATGCTCCATTGCTGATGGTGTTCAAGGCCAGGATGGGCAGAGCCTTGGGTGGCATGGTTTAGTGTGAGGTGTCCCTGCCCATGGCAGGGGGGTTGGAACTAGATGGTCTTAAGGTCCTTTCCAACCCTAATTCTTCTATCATTCTGTAGGAGAGGATCTTTCCTTATAATCAGTAAAAAGAATCTCACTCAGATCTACATATATATCTAAATACATACTACTCATATCTAACTCTTTAGTTAATACATTTGGATGGATATTTTCCAGTAACACTGTCATACATACTTTTTTCTTTTGTTATATTATGAAAGGCTAGCTAGACATAAAGATTTTGATATATTGCTGGAGTGCTACATTGTGCTAGATGCAGACATAGTGTATTTTATTTATTATCTTTTTATGTTATGTTCCATTAAGTGAGTGGAGCAGTGTGAAACCTCTGTGGGCTACTAAAACACAAACATGATTTACTGAAAATATGTCACTATGTGAAGTATCAGGTAAGCATTAGCTACGCATGAATATGCTAAATTATTGGATAGTTTATTTCTACAAATGTGATGCAGTATTATGGTGTAAGGATGATCTGATAAAAATATGTTTTCTTTGCAGCTTGCTGGAAGACATGTTTCTCACATATGTGACATTGTGCCTTCTTCAAGGAGCTACTCACCATGCTTAGGAAAGACAAGGTTTCACAGAATGTAAGATACTTCAGGCAGAAGAGCCAGTAAAATGCTGAGGGAGCCTGAAGGGTCAGGATACTCAGCTGAGGAAAGGAAAGAGTAGATGTCTAGACACTACAGATAATAGCAAAAGATGTTTTGGAGATTATGGGGAGTTTGTTAAAATTTGGAGTCATAGGTTAATTCAGACCAAAGGTTGGCCTAGGACCATTTTCAAAGACACAGTGAGCAGAGAGAGTTGTATGTGATTTTCTAAATTTATGCTTTCCACTGTGTCTGAGCTAGTCACTTTCAGTTGGTCTACCTAAAAAAAAATCTAGGTTTTTTTTAGCATCTCATTTGATAAAGCCTGTCCTTTTCATTGTGTGGGGTTTTGTGCTGGGTTTTTTAGGATGCGGGAAGGTAACTTTAAAAGTCACCTTTGTTCTTATTTGGGGAATTTAGAATAGGAGGCAAGCTAGGCAGATATACCTCAAAGTTCTGCCTAACTCCAGGTCTCTTTGAAGCTCTGAGGGCCCACAGGGTGAAAGTATACTTCCAGATGGAGGCAAAACTGCCCTTTTCCTCAGAAAAGAAGTGAAAATTTGCAAGCTGCATCAACTTTCATATTATTTAAACTATTCATTCACAGACTTGGTCTGTGCATGAGCAAGTCAGTGTCCCGTGTCTTCTCCATACTTTTTGAAGTGATTTGTACCTATGGGATCTCTAGGAGTAAACATGTTTTCTCTCCTCTCTTGAGTCAGCTGTTTAAGGACTGTGGAAATGCTTGTCCTTTGCAAAGGATCTGTAATTGGTAGAACGTAACTTTACACTATTTATATACTCTTTCAAGAGCATTCACAATAACTTCATAAAACTATAGCTTATAATATCAATTAATTGCTGATTCTGCAAAAAGATATCTAATATCTGCTACAGATAACTTCTAGTAGTTTAGAACTGTATGTTCTGGGTTCAGCTCTTAAACCACAACACTGCAGCATTCTGTATCATACCCTGACTTTTGTATAATGTTACCCATATTCTAAACGCTTACTCAGTTTGGAGTTCAGTGGGAAATGAATTCCCCTAGCTACAGTGGGCATTTGGGTATGCAGCCCCAAATCCAACCTATGTCTTATCTTGGTAAAATTATTAATGCTGGTTAAGTCCAGTGTTCTTTGTGGATGTGCTTTTCAGTTTGTTGTTGGTGCTTTTTGCTTTGTTATTTAAAAGCGTTTTAAAATTTTCATTTCTTTTTGGTTAGCAGAAGTGAGTAAAACAAAATGTTTCAAAGATTTTCAACTTAGTTGCTTTATTTTCTGACATGAAAGCTAGAATTAAGTGTTCTAGCAGTCTTTTAGAGGAGGATCTCAAAATCATTTTCTGAAGCCACAGTAAGTATATTGCATTGGGTATACTATCAACCACTTACTGGTTTATAGTGGATCACTTGATTGGCAACTGAAGTCCATCTTGTTCACATAGATGATCCACCTTTCTATTGTTAAATATCACATAAACTCCAATTGAACTATTAAGTTATAATTGCACTCCACAACTGAGACCATTCTGTCTCCAAAGCAATCAGAGGCAATGCACTAATACAATGAAGTCTTCCTTCCATAGATGGAAGTTCTGACTGTTTACCTTAAATTGAAGCCAATTCAGTTTTTGTTGTTTCCAATGCAAAATAAGATGTATTAGTCCCTCTCTAAGTATGATCAGTAGTCCCTGTTTATCTTTCCCATTTAGCCTTCTACACAGCAATGATGCCTAGACCTAAGAACTACATGTCAGTGCTCAAAGAGTAACGAACTACAATGGAAATTTATACCACAAATCTGCTTCCATTTATTTTCTGTACTGATGCAAGCGCATTGGCAGTATTGATATGAGAGGACTTCTTTGCAGATGCTGATTTGCAGTAGGGATATAATACCTTTTAGCTTCAGTACAGTCAGCTTTTGGCTTAGCTTTGTAGTAGTAGTTACTATACCCATGTTACTCTGTCTCAAAACTTCAGGTATGTATTGTCCAGTGCTTTCCTTTAACTTAACATATAGCAGGTTTGCATGGATGTAAATGAAAAGATAATTTCCTTCCTCATTGGTACAGAGATGGCAGGAATCATCAACTACCAAATCTCTACTTAAACTAGAATGAATATCTATCATGTAGTTGTGTGTTTACTGACTTGTACTTGTGAGTTTCACAAAGTTATGGAGATATTCAGTAGAAAAGCCTGGAGTATTTATCTAGTTTAGTATTAGCCAGTAAATAAGGGTCCTTTCCATGCAGTGGAGGGTTTTATGGTATTTGCCATATCATTATATAAAATCAAAAAATAATAAACAAATTGGGTAGTGTTTGTCTCATCAGCTTCCACCTTTTAGTCATCCCCATAACTAGGAGAATACGTTTACAACATGCCAAGAATATAAGACTGTGAGAAGATACAATATGATATGATGTGAGAGATGCAGTATAATAATAAGATAGGCTGGTATCAGTTTCAGGTGGGCATCAAGGGCTGCAGAGGAAGACGAAGGACATTAGGGGCCTAGCAAATGTCAGCAATAAAGTCAGCAATTCTCATTCAGTTTGTGATTCTAAGCTATGGCATAAGGGGGGAAAACATACAAAATTTACAGCCTCCTAAAATCCACCATAACTGCTCTAGAGTGTGCAGAGAGTCTCAGAATGGTGTCATGTACTCCCAAATGACAGTCAATGTCAATACTGTGTACTGAAGTGCATGAATACAGAACTACACTGAACATAGCTAAGCACACAATACACTTTTTAAGGCAGTAGGTGAAATTGTTTCCATTGCTCCTGTGGCACTCTGGGCTTTACAACTGACATTGCAGGCAAAGCTACAGAAAATTTTAGAAGATGGAGATAAAAAAAGATAATATGACAACAAAATATGACCGTGAGCAAAATCATAACAGTTTTCAAGAAGATGGAGGGAAGAGAGGTATAATTTTAGTAGATATAAATATTAGTTTATCATGAGAAGAAAATATAATCTTGGAATAAAATGGGCCTCAGTATACAATGTTGGTGCCATCCCTTTACCTTGGCATTTCTTTGTCAAAACCCTTCCATTCCTATACCTCTGTTATCAACCTGAAATGAAAATGACAAAGTTTTTTCACTTTGCTCACAAGCAGGCTGTGAAGTATTAATTACTTCACATCTGCACTGTGTTTTGAGCATGAAATGTTTATTATAAAGATCAAGTAGTCTTATTATGATGGTGATCAGTAATCAAAAGAGCTGCATTTTTTATATACAGGCAGATCAGTAATTTTATTTAGTCTTCATGATATTCAGAAGAAATAAAATTTATTTTCAAAACAAATAATGGCTATCCAATTAACCTGAAACTTCTTCAAGTCTTTTTGCAGTCTTGGAAATAAATTAAATTAGCTATTAGTATCATTTTATTTGTAAACATTATTGAATCCATTCAGTTACTAACAAAGAACAGTTTTAGACAATTAAGATAGATAGGAAACCTAGGTATGTCTTTAAGATTTTAAGTGGGTCATTTCAGAATTAACTGAAAGAACTGATCAATATTTGATGTAGCTTCACCACTGTATGTAGTTGTTTAAGGCACTTTGATCAAATTGAATTACAGGTCTTTTATCTTACTGTGGCAGTCAACATTTCCAGTAGATAGCTGTTGACAACAGTGATTCTGAATCTCTAATTATATTGTCCACAAAAGAAGGACAGCTTTCTATATAAAACCTGAACAGCCATGACCTGGTAGTACAAAAATAGACAGATTCGTGGACATCAAATATAAGTAAAGAACTGACTCCCTGGCGAAGAAATAATAAAAATGTTAAGGGGCCAAACAGCAGTCCAACACTATTTCACCAAGGTTTTAAGTAGTAAGGAATAGACACAAAGATAACAGTGGCGCTTAGGCAGTTTCCAGGTACCATGGAAAGAGCAATCTGGAATTATAACTACCCATATGTATGTATGTCAAGGCTACTTGGATTTGTTAGTACATGTTAAACTGAGGCTAAGTAGGAGCAAAAAATTAAACCAAAATCTGCTGAAAGGTTGGATTAACTTTAATTTTCTTGATGCATATGTCAATGAATTACAATATTTGTTTTCTTATGGAACTCTTTTTGCTTAGCTGAGACTTATCAAAATTTTGTGTGCCAATTGAAATGCTATTATAAAAAATGTTAGATATTCATAAAAAAGAAAATTAAGCTTTGCCAGCCGAAAGTTAAAAATTCTGAAGATTAAGAAGTTGAGGGAAAAACTGATAAAGTTTATGAGTACATTACCTGAAAGTAACCATTACTGAACTAGAAATCAATTATGATAAGGAAATATTTGCTACTTTTAAAGCTTCTTTAGACAAGCGCAAAAGGACATTTTTTTTCCATTTTCTGAAAACGGTCTTTGAAGCAGGTCTCTGATGTTTCAGGCAGACCCTGTATTGATCTATAACTTGGTACGTCACATACCAGTCCTTTGCAGACTCTTGAATGCAGGAGAATTTTATTTAAATTTTAAAGATTTCCATAAAATTACTCACTTTTTATCTAGCTTGGATACTAATCTTCATTAAATATAGTTTGGAGTTCGGTATTTTTTTTCACTTATTTCATTCACTGTGTGCCCACATGAATGTAAGGTATGCATTTTGCTGTTTTCTGAAGTATTGAAGAAAGGGTTTTTAAAAACTCTGTAAAGGTTAATGGCAATACAAGAATAAGGCCAGACTGTGATTTGCTAAGTATACAACAACAATTTAGAAATGATATCTTCTGCCTTCATCTTCTGATGAGAAGTTTGTATTATTATTTTTCAGAAAATAATAATCAGTGGGAACAGTAAGCGATCTTGGTTGCTGGCTTTAGGAAACTCTAACCTAATCAATTGCGCCCAAATATCAAATGGCTATATTAATAGATGCCAGCAGTGAATAGGGTTTCAAATGTTTACTCAGGTGAAATAATCAGCCTTTTAAAGAATGGCTAATCACTTTTTAGTTTTTAATTATCTAGTATAGCTTGTTTCCTTCTCAATCTCCATAGTTCCTTTCTTACATAAATTATTTTATTTTGCTGCTGTATCTACTATGAAACTTTTTTAAATCCTTTTCTAACTGCACAGCAGTGAAAAATAGATGTGGGGTTCAGCTGTATTATGTTTTCTGGAGGTATTCATCAAGATCCAGTTAACAACTTGGACAAGACTGCACACACCACTTCCATGTATCTACACGCATCTTACTTATGATTGTCCTTATACTTACTAATATAAAATGAACAATTCAAAGAAAATTTTTACCCTGAGATCCACTCATCTTCTCTGTGGTTTTAATTTTCAGTAAGTGATCAATCCAGCAATAGCTTACCAAGCCCATAAGATAGCACATAATCATCCTTAGGGTTGTGAGAATTTACAGAATCAAAAGAACATTTATGTTGCACCTGGAAGAATGTAAACATCCAGAATTCAAGATCACAAATTTTGGGACCAGATAAGGGAGGAAGCATCAAACGGAACCCTTTGGAAACTGCTAAAAATGATGTGTATGCTGATGGGAAATATTTTATTTTCTGTAACAACTATCACGCTGGGCATGGAACAGAATTGAGTCTCTGGCTGTGGGATTAGATAAATACAGTATGTCAAACAGCTATTGAGGAAAAAAAACATGCTTTGTTTCTGTTGTCCTACATTTTGCAAAGAATGATGTTGCTTTCTTTGCTTTGCATGCTCTATACTGTATTTTGCAATTAAGGGCTGTTACTTGGCCACATAAACTGAAGCTAGCTAAGAGCAGGATTTTAAATGCTTAGGGGAGTGACAAATACCATTACTGGATTTTGAACCACTTACAGAATCCCAGTCTATCCTTTTCAAAGTTAGCAAAGAACTTGTATATATTTGTGTGTGTGTTTGGCCATGATATATGGCTGGAAAAAAATGAGTAACAAATATATATATATATATATGTATATATATATATTAACAAAAAAAAATTAGAAAATATCTATACAGAACATGGTCTCATCATTCCAGCAGAATGAATATACCTACCACACTTCAGCCAGTTAATTTAAAAGTATGGTTTTGGAGGTGATTTCTCTGACTGACTTGTGACAAGAGTACTTTTCCTCCTTGTTTTATTATCATTGCAAATTATTTCTCCAGTAACCTGTACAGATTCATGAGGAAACCCAAACATATTATATAATTATGTAATTAGATCCTACATCATAATGAACATGCCACGAAATATAATGAATTAAGGTCATAGAGAATAAATTTAGCTCTGACATTTCCTACTTTGGAGTGCTTGTTTTTACCCATCTAGTATTTTATTAATAGCTATGTTTGTGTAAGTGTGTAGATATGGCATGCTTCTATAGCATTTTCCTCTCACTTGCAGACTCCAGGAGTTGATTTCAACTACTTTAAAAGTAATGTGGTGCTTCATTGTTTTTGCTTATCTGAAGGTGCTTTAAAACCATGATAGTAAAATCAGTATATTCAACATCTACAGGTGAGCTACTTCTACCCATGTGTGGTTTAAAACACAGGAACTAGTGATTAGACTACTCAGCTGGGATGGTATCAGAAAAATCTGGGAAGCTGTTTATGGAACACAGATTCACCAATTAATTTTTGCCTGAAGGAGAACTATAAAGAAACCAAAATTTTTACATCCTGACTGTAATTAGGCTTCTGTTATATTAATCTTATTGTTATAAAGCACAGCAACATAAATTTAGGACTTGAATAACTTGTAAGAGAAAATAATTGGGGTCATTTGACCTTTCTAAACTCTTCTGACTTTAGATGGTTCTGAAGTTTTGGTATTAAGAGTCTCAAAAATACAGCTAAATCACTCTGTAAGTCTCCAACTATTTTGTGGTTTGCTTGGATTTTTTTTTAATTCTGTGATTCACAATGAAACAAGTTCTATCAAATCAATTGTTTTCAGTTTGGAATGTAGAAATGTATGGATTGACCGGGTTCTACAAAGGACTTGAAAAGGACTTGATTGACCAGGTTCTACAAAGGACTTGAAAAGGACTTGATATTTATTTCACTACAAACAACCTTGACATAAGAAATATTTTTTATGTCTTTTTTTTTTTTTTTTTTTTTTTTTATTACACCCAAAAATGTTTTTTTATTTTGTTAAAGCCAGGGTTGTATCTCAATTACTCTGGATTGCAGAAGCAGCACTTGTTTGTTTGACTCTCCTTTTTTTTTGTATGCAAATGGACTACATTTTAGCAATAGGTAGCATTCAGGTTTGCATCCTAATTGGTAACTTAGAATGCCCAGCATTATCCTTCGGTAAAGTCAGCCTTTCATATTGAAATTCTGGAGTGTCAGAATGACTGAGGATAGATGGAGAGCTATTAATTATGTTTGTTTGAACTGTCCCAGAGTTTCAATAACTCTCTCCAGGAGAGGTGAAGAGCATAGCATTTACTTACTTGTATAGATCTGATTTTATATTAATGGTTTTAAATGTTCTACTTCATAATATTTAAAAAGAGACTGTGTGACATCTTAGAGTTACATTTTATTTTTTTAAATATTTTGAATGCTTACTGGTGTTACTCCTTCTTTTGGGGTCACTGTAATTGGTCATCTTTCAGCTGAGCAAGGAATGTCCTTGCAAGTAGAATACTGATAGATATGTAGATACTTAAATGTTTATATGTGTGCTAATAGATGTACAAACATGCATGTGCACAAACACACATAAAAATATGTAAAGGTATATAGCAATTAGGTATTGGCTAATAAATACACAATACGAAAAGGATCTAGGAAACTGCTTAGCTAAGCAACAGTGGGCTTAACACCTCAGTAAGACATCTGAAGGGCCATTGCTGGCCATGTAGGCGTCAATCAGGCAAGAAAGTATACTCAGTGTTGGCAGCTTTCCATCTTGCAAATCCTCTGACACTGATATTTTTCTGCATTTTCCTTTTATAGTTTTAAACCTAGAATATAATTTAAAATATTATCCTTTCCACTGTGTTTCCACCTTGAATTTTTGAGGTACTAATAATCTCTATCTCTACATTTCTACTTCTGTCTAAATTCTTTATTATGCATGACCCTGCTACCCAGACTTTAATTCTCTTTCTTAAAATGTAGCAAATTCTTCTGATCTCTAAGCTATGGTATCAGTGTTGGGCATTATATCCTTGAAAGACAAATGTAGGATTATCTGTTTTGGGTAGAAGAAATTAGGTTGATTTAGGAAGGAAAGGAGCATATGGGCATCCTGATCATAAAATCCATTACAGATAAATCAGCTAGCTTTATCAAAAGAACATTAGAAGTTTCCATTAGAAAGAAAATGTAATAAAGACAGAACAAGAAAATGGGTCTTTCTCTTATAACAAGGAATGTTAAAATAGTCCAATAATTTTTGAAGGCTACAGGAGGGAGCTATTGCTAAGTAGACTTAGCACTAGACAAAAGAGGACTAGCCTTGGCACACAAGACTTGATCAAATCCCATCATTCTCCACTTTCCATTTCTTTTGTATCTGAGCTTAAGCAGCAACATCTTAAAAAGCTGGCAAGTATCTGGCAGCAACAGATGTAAAACTGGAGTATGCCTGTGTTAGGTGCAGAACATAGAGAAACAACTTTTCCTTAATGTAACCATGTGCTTTTCTATATGTAGCATATCTAGTACAATAATAAAACCTATTTTTAAATATTCTGATCTTCAGACTTGTTTTAGGAGACACTGTTATTCTCAGCTTACAGATTGGGAAACTAAAATCACAGAACCAAGACAATTTATCCAAAGTCATACAGGAAATGAAACACAGAGTCTGCAGGGAAGCTCATATTTTCTTAGTTCAGTATTCTTTCTGTGTGGCTTCAATGTGCTCTTACCAACACCTAAGGCCTCCAGTGTACTCCAAAGTCTATGATGAAAATCTGATGCATGCAAGTCAGACCACTGAGTAACTTCTTATCATTAGCCATGATAAATTCTGTGGTTTGAGAAGATACTTTGCTCCTAAATTAATTTACTAAAGCTGTCTAAATCAAAACAGATTCTAAAATGACATTTCAATAGAGTTATTGGTGATGTGAGGTAGTTTTCTTTAACCATCTGTAAAGTTCTTGGTCAAAAGAGAGGAGAATTTAGAAATGAAATCTTTGTCCTTCTTCAGCTTTGCAGATTAGGATGCATCTTTCATCTTTTTTGCTTGCAAAAGGAGGATACAAATAAGGTGTTTTCAAATGACTAGAAATCTGTACCAAAGTTATGAAGCGTTTCAGCTGTGAATTAAAACAGCTTCTGATATTTAGTACCTGTACAATACTTTTTTTTTTCTTTTGGTGGGGAGGGGAAGGAGACCAAAGGATTGAACTTTATTATAAGATAAGGAGCAAGGAGAGCGAAACTGTTATGTTATCCTTTACATGTGTCTTCATAATGTTCTCATGCCTCTTAAAATGTGAGAAGACACACTGTTCTGATATATGGTGCAGAAATAATTGCCTTCTGTGTTCTTCTAGAACATAATGTATCTGATATTTCATACTCTTTCACTATGCATATTGTAGAAGGCCTTTAAAAGATTTGTGAAAGATTCTGTAAAGTGATTTATTTTTTTTGGCAATAGTAGGGTCACTGAAGTACCTCTGACTGTCTAATGAAGGTTAATTAATTTTATGCTAAGAAGCTAGTCTTTCAGAAGAAGACATCTAGTGGAAATAAAAGTCTTTAATTTGCAAACATCAGACCTCATACTCAGTAGTTATATGAAGACATGAAGACACACAACCCTGCAGTCTTTATATTATCTCATCATATAATTATTTCTCCATATCTTCCATTACCCCTGCTTTTCATTAAAAAAAAAAAAAAATCCAAACCCTTTCTGTGTCTTCAAATTGGATCTTGCTTTTTATTAAACAGCTGCCAATGTTAGAACACCTCAGAATGTTGAATTATTAGGAAGATTCTCTCATTGGAATTTAATAAAAAAAATGAATATTAAAGTCTTTGCTTTCAAAGACTGACTTTTATATCTGTGTCCATAGTTCTAAATATTAAGAACAATATTATAAGAAAATATTGATCTATTTTTAATTCAGCATTAGGAGAAATGCAAAAATGTTTTGTTATCAATATCTAAACCCAATATTAATACATTACACAGCAGGGATTGTGAAGGACATGAATCACTACAGTTTGATATGAACACTTCTTGAAGTTAAGCTTCTAGGTTCTGTCTTAAACTACAGCTTCCTGCTGCTAAGCATTTATAATCCATGTTGTGGGGGATAGCTCTCTCTTAGGCTAGAGTTTTAATGGGTGAGACAGATCATAGGCAGGGCAGGGCACGGGAGCAAAAGACCAAGACAATTAAGTGACCTTCTCCCACATCACGCAGAGACCAGTACCTGGCAGTACCAAGAGGTTCTGCCCAAGTCCCTGGAGAAGTTCAGTTTACTCCTCTATGCCATGCTTTATGTTTTCTCTGATTAAAATAAACCCGAGAACGAAAAGACAGGTTAACATTTAAACACCTTGTAGGTTTTCCAGAACATATTAAATGCTAAAATACTACTTGCTGTTAGTGAGTCATTATAACTGAAAAAAATGCAAAATAAGTCAGTGAACTCCTTCATTTTATCCTTATTGTAAAGATGAAATAAATGCATTAATACAAATCAAAAAATACAAAGGTATGCTATATCTGAAACTCAGTGCTCTGCAGAGGATCAGAGAGGGTATGCTATTTTAGTTCTGTAAATTCAATCTCAAAACATTGACAGAGCTGACTTTTAACCTCAGATGGTAATTAGGAAAAGCATTTAGGCTTCTGTAGGTTTCTTTAGTGCTGTAGATAGCACTTTTGCTGCATAGACCCTTCAGGGACAGAGTGTTAATTATAAACAGAAAACAATTTATTGAGATCTTGGCATAGGATAATGTTCACATGGAGAGTCTAATCTTTTGAACGGAATGGTCACTCACTGTTCAGTGGAGATGGGTGTCTCCATGGCTGTCAGCAGCATCCTTAGCTCAATTGAGTAAGGCTTTCCAAACTACTGTTTCTCTCATTTCTTATTCTTCAACTGACTGTGGTCCTGTAAGACCCCATCACATGCACCTTCCACCTCTATTAATTTTCTTATTTACATATGAAATAATTCTTTAACTATGCCAACTCTTTACATAAGAGTATTCTTTGTGACTATTTCTGCATTTACATGGATCATTTCTACTGTTAATTGGCTAGCTGTGGCATGCTTGTTCAGCAGCTCTCTCTCCCCCTCCTCAACAGGACAGTGTGGAGGAAACAAGGTGAAAAAGTTTATGGGTTGAGGTAAGGATATGGAGATTATTTATCAATTATTTATCAATTATAGGCAAGACAAACATGGAAAAATAATTTATTGTCAATTAGAATAGTGTTGGATGGTGAGAAATTAAGAGAAAATTTAAAATGACACCTTCCCCCTTCCTTCTTTTCTTGCCTCAGGCTCAGTCTCAGTCCTGTACTTCACCTCTCCCCACCAAGTTGTGCAGGGAGATAGGGAATGGAGGTTACATTTGGTCCGCGACATATCTTCTCTGTCACTCCTTTCTTACACTTTTCCCTGGCTCCAGCATGGGTTATTCCCACAGGCTGCAATCTTTCCGGATAAACCTCCTCTGGTGTGAGCTCTCCACAGGCTGTGGTTTCCTTCAGGGCAAATCCACCTGCTTTGGCATGGGGTCATCCACAGGCTGCAGTATGGATATCTGCTGCACCATGCTCTTTCCAGGGCTGCAGGGAATCCCTGCCTGGATCACCTCCTCCTCTCCTCCTGCCCCTCTCCCTCAGTGCTCAGTGTGTTTATGACACTTTTCTCCTCACATCCAGGCAGGGCTTTTCACTTCCTCTCCCAGGCTTTCCCCAGGAGCTACCATTGTATCTGTGGGGTCGCCTTGCCCTGCAGTGGTCCATTTGATCTGCCTGGAATCAGCTGTGTGCATCATGGGGCAGCCCCGGCTACTCCTCACAGGGGTCCATGCAGCTCCTAACAACCACTGGGCACTGGATATAAACGTGTTCTCTACATACAATTTCATCATTTCTGCGTCACAATCTGTCTAGCACTGTCCAGGTCACTCCACCAAGGATGTAGACCAGCATTTTTATGGTGCTGGGAGCTCAAGTGATTGTGGAGTTCCAAGTTGATCCTCTCTTTCAAGCAAGGCCATTATGTTGCCTGTGCATACAAGTAGTGGGGAGTTGCATATTCACTCAGGATTTAACCATGGCTTAAGGGTAGCAGTTATGTACACAAGCTGAAAGAGCCAGTTTAACCGCAATTAGAACTCTAGAAGAAGCCGAAGTCTCACTGTTAGTCTAACTTAGATCTCTGCATGTTCTATGGGGAGTAATACCATATCATGTACCTTCCAACCTGAGGTAGAAAGCCTTCCAGCAGGACAGTAACCCAGTAAGCCTGATTCCGCTTGTCAGCCTTCTTGCCTGTCTTAGGGGACCACCAGAAAACATCCTGCCAGTGCACAGCAGCATCCCACAATAGTTTATGGAAGCAGTCCTGAGTCAAACCCATTTTCTTAGCTAGCTGCTGAGAAAATTGTCTTCCTTCAGGTCTGTTCCCTCTTTAGTTGCACAGATGCATGCCCTCAAGTCTGTTTTATGGAGCTGGTTACAAGGCTGATATTAATAATGTAATTATTTGGTTTTAATATAATTATTAAGTTTACGACTCTTTCAACAGATAATGTTGTCTGAGTCTTCTCATCATGTCTACATCACATCAAATTATTTTAGGACTTGATTTTTAAGTTTCTGTAGCAGTTCTATTTTACTCTGAAATAATTAGAGTATGAAGACAGCCATATGTCTTGATTTGGATGTAACACTAGAAATTTTAAGGGTGGGTAAAAGAGGCATTCATTCAAAATTCACTAATTTAAACATTTAAAACAGGCAACCTCTGCTTCATCTGAATGTTTTCCTGTTAGGAAACTTTTTTTCCTGGGTAAGTCCAGAAGAAATGTTTAATTATTTATACCACATCTTAATTAGCTATCTCCCAGATAGCATTCCTTTTTTCACCTCACATAAATTCATCTTGAGCTTCCAAGATAACTGTTGTTCTTAGTGATTTCAATTTGAACTCTAGCCTCAATCTCATTCAAGTTAAGACACATGGTATACCTCACCAGAATAAAGCTGTTCGAAGTTTTTTACCCTATCTCAGAAGAAAGTTGATCATTCTTAAGCAGAACTATATATCATGATTATTATCAACAGTTTTCAAGATTAAATCTTGGAAACATTTTAAAGGTCTTTTTTGGGGGGAAGAATAGGTTGCAATTTACGTGTGTACAAGTGGTTTAAATTCTTAGGAATAGCGGTAGGCATGCATTGGTAGTTTTCCACTGTGCATCCTTGCCTGTTCTCTGTCCTTCACTTTGCACAGCATCGTAAGTCAACATTCCTACAGACAGACATCTCACAGTCCATCCTCACCGTGGCCTTGCTGCTGTTGAGGAAAATTCCAGTTTGTTGACAGTGGCTAATGATTCATTTGTCTGGGAGGGTTTTTCTAATCTGGGCAAGAGCTCTCAGGCATGGGTATCTTTGTTCTCAGAGACAGAAAATTAGTATTGTGTTGCAGAACTTCCTGGGGAGTAGGAATTGTTTTATTGATTCCATGCAGACAGGGAACACAACTTAACTAGTATCCTGACTTTGATTGTTGGCAGGGATCTGTTTAAAGCTGAGTACATGCTCCAATGGTTAAAATGGTATTAGATGAAACTAAATAAAAGGATTATGTGATTGACGTACTTCTGTCTAAAGCTAGTCATTGGCTCTGAAAGTGTCTTTACTGGAAGAGAACAAAAAAGGTGGGGTTTTAAGTTGTTTTTTGCTATTATTACTCTTTAAACGAGATGATACTTCAACAGGAAAAGATCAATGCCTTTCTACAGAATTTTTTAAAAATAGAAAATTTACAGTGTGAAAAATTAAAGTCCTCTAAGAGCTGTATTTAGACAGCAAGTTGTTTCACTGAATGTGTTTACTCTGAGATGCTATTAAAAAATAGAAAATACTCAGCAAAACCCATTTCCTAGGCATATACTTTAGAAGTAGAGATATTTTTTTTTCTCCATTTTTTTTTTAATATAGTTATTAATTAGAGGGAATGGATGCCATCCAGGGGACATTGACAGGCTTGACAGCTGGGCCCATGCAAATCTCATAGAGTTCAATAAAGCCAGGTGTAAGAACCTGCACCTGGGTTGGGGCAATCCATAGCACAAATATAGGTTGTCTGGAGACTGGACTGAGAGCAGTCCTGAAAAGCAGGACTTGCGGGTGTTGATTGACGTAGAGCTGAACATGAGATGGCAGTGTGCACTCATAGCCCTGAAAGCCACCCCTTTCCTGGGCTGCATCAAAAGGAGTGTGAACTGCAGGTCAAGGGAGGGGATGGTCCCCCTCTACGCATTCTCGTGAAAACCCACCTGGAGTACTGCATTCAGCTCTGGTTCCTCCAACATAGAAGGATGTGGACCTGTTGGAGCAAATCCAGAGGAGGGTAACAAAGACGATCAGAGGGCTGGAACACCTCTCATATGAAGACAGGCTGAGAGAGCTGGGCTTATTCAGTCTGGAGACAAGAGGGTTCCTGGGACACCTTAGGGCAGCCTTCCAGTGCCTAGACGGAAGCCTACAGGAAATCTGGAAAGGAACTTTTACAATGGCATGTAGTAAGAGGACAAGAAGTAATTGGTTTAAACTTCAAGTAGAGAGGTTTAGAATAGATATTGGGAACAAGTTATTTACTGTGAAGGGTAGTGAGACACTGGAACAAGTTGCCTAGAGAAGTTGTTGCTGCCCCATGCCTGGAAGTGTTCAAGACCAAATTGGATGGGGCTTTAAGCAGCCTGGTCTAGTGGAAGGTATCCCTGCCCAAGACATAGGGTTGGAATTAGATGATCTGTAAGGTCCCTTCCAACCCAAACCATTTTATGATTCTACTAGTCTGTATCTATTTGCCAATCTTCTAGATGATTTCTCAAAATGTCCAGAAAAACCAAAGTATAAATATTTCCAGAGACATTGTTAAACTTTCAGAAAATTCACAGGGACTTTCTAGATTTGGTATGGACGTAATAGGAAACAATACAGTTGGAAGATCTAAAGGTAGATACTGATGTTTAGATTTCTATTCTACATCACTGAACTTTATTAAGTGTGGGAATATTTGCAACATATTTATTATTTTTGTGAGACTTCTTCTCACTGATGGCACAGCTGGAATCTAGCAAACATGAATAATAATGACTAGCAACTTCCTTTTCTGTTATTCATGAAATGTTATTCAAGGTTCAGAAGCTTAGTAATTTCCAGCCAAAATCCAAACAGCTGTAAAATGCTACTAATCCAGCTGTAAAAGTAACAGTGAGATGTAACTAATAATTTGACACTGAATCTCCTGCCATATAAATGCTTTTGACATTTTGTTCTCATTCACTTTTGTTGGCAATTCCAATGAAAGCATCCTGATGCAATTCAGTAAAATGAATCCTCAAGCTAGAATAGGTTTTGACTACTGTATCTGCACATACTTTTATGAAAGGTTCTCCCATGGATTTCTGTTGGATAAGTAGAATGATAAGGAATCTTATGATTTTTTTTTTTTTCTCATCCTTAGGCTTTTTTACCCGTGGCATGAAGGTAAGACTCCATGAACAGTCTGCCTCCCTCCCATACCTGCAAGAGTGCAGCAATCTCAAGTTTTATTCTAAATGTAGGAAAAGCTTATGGACTACAACGTAAATGCTGGTATCTGAAAACATGAATTCCAGGAGTGGATCTATGATTAGCAGCTCATGTCCACTTTTACATGATGGATAATGCCTATTTCATTTCCTCTAAATGCATGAATTTCTAATACAGTGCTAAGATAAAACTTCATGCCTGTGCTGAAGGCCAACACAATATCTATGTTTAGCCCAAGTACCTTTCAAATATGAGAACCAAAACTAATATAAGGCCATTTCCTGGATCCTCTGTGAGGGTAAACTTTCTTTACAATGCAAAGAAGGGCTGTTGTACATACATCAGATGTTTAGCAATCCAGGACAGGGTGCTTATTAACATGATTTTAACTCATCTGATTAACTAGTAATGTGCATGATAACCAGGTTGTGAAGAACAGGATGACAACTGTTGATAAGGACAAGCATAAGGAAGAAGCAACATTTAAGGACTGTGAAAAAGCAGCACTTACAATTAACAGGGAACATAAATAAAAATAGGTTTTCAGATTCCCTGTGTTTTCAAGTTCACAGCTCCTTGCTATCCTAGTTTTCACCATTACAAATACAATGAGAAATACTGGAAGGCACAAGGAACACAAGCTTACAGTGTTGCTAGCTTGTGGGGCTCCTTCACTTAAGCTGTCAAATACGCTGACACATTCTCCAGCATGAAATCTATCCTGCTTAAGGTGAGCATATGCAAATTACACAATTATGCAAATTGCTTCCTGAAAGAATTTGCATAAATGCCAGACATGGAGGTGTGCAAAATGTGGTAGTTATGTAAGACAACCAATCTCTAAACAGATTAATTTGTTTTAAATATTTCTCGTTTCTATGTCCTGTTCTGTAAGTTATTTAAGCATATGTGGATTATAAGTCTTGTAATAATGAAATGAATTGTTTTATTTCAGTTCTTAACAAAAGTAAGAACCTGCAATTCCTTGTGTGAAGTTTCACTACAGAAGCACATAGCAGATCAAAACTCCATTGGGTCAGTAGAGCTCTGGAAAAACAAGTGGCCTTTTCTTGCCCACTCTATTCAGTCTCCAATTACATCCACTCATTCATCTCTCTGTTAACTACTGCTGTTAAGTTAGCAGATCCAAAAGAAACAAGCTAGTGTTAATATAAAGATCCAAAAGAAACAAGGTAGTGTTAAGATAAAAGGTCAATTCTGTCTTTACATGTATACGTTTATTAATATAATGAATATCAATACACTTATGTCATAGATGGATACACGATGATAGCTCCAAAAATACGAATGAGATCTTCTTGAAATACTTACAGCTATTAATATTATACTTTCTATTCTTCCTTTCAGAAAGTACAAGAACAACAGCTGAAACATCTCAGGATTTTCATGGACTTTTCATGTTTTATTTTTTTTTTTTATTATTTGAGACAGGAATTGACTAGAAAGAAGAAATAATTTTATTCCTTTTTTTCTTCTTCCTAACCGTTGGCGTTAGGTTTCCTTCACTAAAGCCATTTTGTGGTTTGATTCATATGGAAAAAGTGACAGAACAGAGTGAAGTAGATCAGAAATTAATTGCCCCTTTGGAGTTAAGTGGGAAGGTGTGAAGAGCACCTGTTCACTTTCTGGTTAGTACAAACCAACGTTTCAAATTTCTGTGTTCACCAAGTAACTATAATTGCTTCCCAACAAGCACATAGGCACAAAAACTGCTTTGCAGGACAGAAACATCATAGTTTCAGGGAAAAGATTGATATGCTGAGCTTACATGTCATGTTTGGTTTTGTAAAAAGTTTGATAAATATTGATAGTTTTATACTAACCTTTTCTGAACTGAAGCTCTTGAAAGCCCATGTTCCCTCTTGTGAAACAAAGGTGAAAAGTGAACAGCTATGGAATAACAGTATATTATTAACTTACAACAAGTTACCAAATGCTCTCACAGCTTTTCAGCTTCCAAAATGTCCTCAGACATCTAAAGTTCTGGACAGATGCGATTACGTCCAAACTGCTGTACTAGGTAATATACAGGTGCTATAAATATTTCAAAGTTTTAAAATATTGTCCCTAAATTCAAAAAAAGATACAATGAATACTGTCTGGCCTTACTCCAATGATGTCAGTATGGCTGCAAGAGATAAAATTTGATGATAGATGAGTCAAAGATTGCAGGACAAAGCCTTGCTGCTGTTTAAAAAGTTAAAATAACTGGATAAAAGGATGAGTTTAGGCAACAAATTAGAACCTGCTTGACATGATCCCGTTAATGTGGAAAACTTACTAGTAAGTTTGGGCTTGGTTCTGAGTGTTTTTAGTCCACCTTTAAACAAGTGGAACTCCAGTGACTTCAGTAGTATTAGTTCTGATTTATGCTAGTATAAATGAGAGAAGAATCTACCCATACGTCTTTCTTCTTGCCTGCTATAAATCCTGCAAGCTATCGGTGCTATATAAATAATATGTTGGGTTATGGATAAATTGCCAGGCAGAGGGTTACAAATAAATATTGTCAGAAATGGGGTTTATAAGGTGAATTTGTAGCATAGCTTACAAAAAAAAAGTCATCATGTGCAACTTTTTCACAAAATATTCAGAAATAGGATGAAATACTAGAAATTCCATTTCTAGTACAGAGGCAAGAATTTGGGATTCAAGCGAAATTTCAAAGCACTCTGTAGCCAGATGCAGAAAATTTATGTTTTAAGTTGTGAATTCTATATACATTTTTCAATCTAACTCTTGTTCTTTTTTCTGCTATACTAGATAAAATGAGATAAAAACAGCAATTGCCCCTTGCAACCCTCAGGAATATTGGAGCAGTCAAAGATTCTTTCTAAATACTGGACTCAGGTGCACCTTGATTTCAATAACAGGTTGAGATTTTCAGGTTTTTGCTTTTGTCAGCTTCCACCACTAACAGCAACACCGCCCAGGTTAATTTGGTGCTTTGCTGCAAGGTGATGTCAGTACAATTTACAGAACATTTAACTGTGAAGGTGATATCACCACTTTTCAATATACTCCCAGATGCTGCAGTGAGAGATTTTCATTTATGTTGTGGTTTCAGCAGTAAATCAGCCACGCAGTTTGTTCACTCACTTCCCCCTTTTTCTTCCCTCTGCTCCTGGAGGGATGGGAAGGA
>JAOEHY010005872.1:0-56988 GCA_025447955.1 Psilopsiagon aurifrons | reverse complement strand
GTCTCTGCTTCCTCCCGGCTCCCCCTCCTCCCTGGCAGAGCATGAGGCTCAGAAAGTCCTTGGCCAGACCAAAATATACTAAGCAGTAACTAAAACATTGGTGTTATCAGTGCTGTTCTCAGGCCACAATTTAAGAACATAGTGCTGCACCAACTACTAAGAAGGAGAAAAATGACTGCTACTGCTGAACCCATGACAAATAAATAATTTCTTTCCCTAATAGAGCTTGCAGAAATCCTCATTCAGACTAGCTACACTGTATATGCACATAAGCATGAGAACCAACGTACATATAAATGTTTGGTTTATTTTTAGATGTTACATTTCTATTATAGAAAGGTGACAGAGCTGAAGAAAGTTCTATGAAGGCAAAGGATTTGGTGATCATAATTCATGCCATTTATACTCTGTCATTTCCAGAGGCAGTGCAGTGCTGACAACTGAAAAATGCAGGACGTTCATGCAGCAGAAGGCACATTGCTTGGTGGGATAGATTTCATTCAGACGGGTAATTCCATGTATACAGCAACATGATCTGCCAACATTTTCTAGGGTCAGTCCTGTGACAATACTTTCTCTCAGGGTTGCCAAGTGAACTTCATGGCTCCAGGTCATTTGAAATCTCTTGAATCTCAAATACATGCTCTTGCGGCATAGCCTATTATACATTCCCATTTAAAATTTGAAAACCTCATCACATCATTCTTGAAAAATATTTCCAGAAATAATTAATAGAACTTTGCTGTGACCCTGTAATAACAACTGCATCCAGCTTCTTCTCACTCCCACTGGAGTTAAAATTGCAGCTATATCACATTATGCATCTGAACAACAGTTTCAAAAATTCTGGTTCTTTTAATCATTGCATGAGCGGCAACTGCAAGTAAGCTGCTGGCCTCCTAATGTGAAGGGGTTCTGCATGATTTTTGTGGCAATACATAGCATTTGTCCCACTTGTTTTCTTTCTTGGGAGAGACAGGAAGCTTTGACTCTCCAATAATCTCTTATCCATCCCAAGCTTTCAGCAGAGGACAGCCCAATGCACTGAAGTTATTAGACCTCTATTGCTTGAGAGAGAATGCTACAAAAGCCAGCTTTCCCCTGCTTCTCCTTTCTACATGGAGCACAGAATGCCTTGAAGAGACTCCTGACAAGAGGAATAAGCCCTAGAACCTCAGTCATTGTGTGCAGTTTCCTGAGCTTTTGAATATTTCCTTTGACACACAAGCAATTAGTTACTATTTTCTAGCATATGCATGCAGTTTATTCATGTGAAAGAGGTTGGAGTACCCTTAAACTAGATGGCAGATCTTCTCTGTTCAGTGTGCTACTGCTCAGTAAGTAAGACCCTAAGAACAAAACCTCTCCTGCCACCCTTTTTCTTAGAAAACACAGTTCTTTGATAAGCATATATCGATAAGTATATTCCATCACTTGATGCTCTTGCTAGAAGCATCTATGAATGTTGCTCATACTGTAAAGCCTCTAAAAAGTTTGCAAAGTATAAGCTTGGGTAGCTTATAGAAATTATACTGTAGGGGTTTGAGTGTCTCCTTCAGAGGATTTCATAAATTCTCCATGAGTTTTATGCTGAAACTGATTCAAGCCTAAAGCTACTGATTAAAAAACAACACTGGATTTGGACACATGGATGTCACTTACTTTTCTATCACAAATAAAAAAAAAAAATAAAAAAAAAAGACACAGTCAAAAGTTGGTGGAAAGGAGCAAATTTAAATTCTCCTGAGGTCAAGACTCAGCCAAGCTTTCTGGTTAATCAGTATGCTTTCATCTTCCTTTGGCCACATTAGTTCTTGACAGATAACAAGTCCACAACAAAAAGAAGAGAGCAGGTTGCTTACTTGCAGTGACTGGGGTACCTGTACTAACCTAACTATCTGAACTCTCAGCTAACTTCTGCTGGCATAGCTCTGGAATGAGTTTGGCTGTGTGTCTGTAATGTACTAACAGAACTCAAAATCTATTTATGGGGTGGAAACATTTTATCAACTCCATGAAAGAGAACAGAGTAAGGCTCCTTTTGGAATTTCTGTACTAGGAGATGAGGCAATTCCTGAGCTTTGACTTCTCCCTTCCCTGATCTTGAAGTATACATCTGTTCTGATGAATCCCAAACATGTCTACCCAAAGAAGATGAGGATGGGCTCAGTGCCAAGAATCTAGTTACCATCCAGCACCAGGAATCTCTCACATGTTGTGGAACATTACAGTTTTGTTCCTAGAATTTCACACCAGTTGCTTCTAACACCTCTGCAACATGAAGGTGAGTCTCACTACGAATCAGACAGCTTCACTTAGAATTTCTTTAGCCAGTCATAAATGAGCAGAGCTAAGACTAAGCTCACCACTCAATACAAAGTAGTTTAAGATTTTTAACTTGAATAGCCTAGAAACACACACAGAGATTTGGTAGGCAATTTTCTAGTAAAACAATCTCTTGGTTATAAAATGCCCATTTCTTAAAAGGGAAAGACTTCATTAAGAGATTTTAGATCAAATTAATAATTTAGGCAGAACAGAGGAAAGGTTCCCTTTCCTTCCTTCACTTTCTAGTCCAGTTTTCCACACAGGCTGCTGATAAGACAGCACTTACAGTCTGCTGTAAGTGCTACATGTATGTTAACAAGCCTTCTGGCTTTGCAGTAAAATGGTTAGATCTCCAACTAGGCTTTTGAAGACCAGGTCCCCTCTCAAAATACCACTTACACTTCTAGCCAGTAGGCTAAGGTACTAAGCAATGATATTCAAGGAGGAGTAGCTAAGATCCATAGTTATTAATTGCAGATATAATAATGGTATTTTCATTTCATGCTCCCCTACTAACATACCGCTCATCTTCCATGAAGTGTAAGAGATCTCATGTATGTCTACACTAGTAGTACCTCTATGCACGGCACACAAACCTGGACTATCTATATTGTTTTGTCTAACAAGACATGGCATGTTTATTCCCAGCCAGGTTGCAACTTTTTTGTCTCTTAAAAACCATGTCATTAACATAAAGGAACATGAAAGAGCTTGTGGCAGAGTACAGTAAGATACCCTTACCCTGGATTTCTTGGAAATTCCAGGGTCACAGGAGCAGTTCACTCAGTGTGAAGGAGACATTTTTGGAAGTTAGTGATTGCAAAGTATGTCAGTGACCAAAGGTGTCGAATCAGCTGCAGATTGGATCAACAAGTCAGCTCATCTGCTAGAAATCCTGATGCATTACAAATTTGTGAGCATCATCCCTCAGAAAGTAGGGAAAGGTCTGGAAAAATACCAATAAACTGCTGATGTTAGCACAGTTTAAGTGGTGCCAGAGCATGTATTTCACTGACCTTCATCTCCTGAACCTCTGCCAGACAGGGAGGACAAAAACGGAACGGCTTGAACTCTGCCATGAGTAGGTTCAGCAATTTATCTCTCCATAGACTATGAACTTGGTTCTTATGTTTATAAAAATTATTTTGCCTTGTTAATGAACCCCTTGTACCCCTTCCCAAGTGGGAAAAAACCAAGAGAATTAGACGTAGCACAGAGGGAAAGGAGATCAAGCTGTGGATTATTATCTCCTCTTTCCTTCCTTTGCATTAATCCTAATACTGGCATTAACACGACCCCTTGAGGAGCCAGTTCTACTCAGTGAGTCAGATGAGAGCTCACCCAGCAAAATACAGTTTTCTGCTGGCTCAGTGAGCTGAATTCATCCATGAAATGTCAGAAGAGCACCAGAGCCACAGCAAGGGAGACAGTGGAGTTAGAAGGCCATGTAAGGAGGTGAGAGCAACAGAATCACCACTTTTGGCAGTACCAATTAATCAGATCAGGACAGCCTGTCTCATCTGATTTCAACTTTGCGGAGGTTGGAACTGGATGATGTTAAGGTCCTTTCCAACCCTAACCATCCTATGTAATATAGCAAATAACCCTTTCGTAGCAACTGTAGCAGCTATGGATTTGAAGATGGCATAGAAAGGCATTTAAAACTGGAAACTGAAGACTGAAGACTAATTTAGCAATCCAGAAAAATACGAAGTTGGGGCTTTTAGTGGGAAGTGTCAGATGAAACAGGTAAGAAAAGAACAAATCCAGGTGATCTGTTACACAGGCTCACTGGAGTCACAAATCACCCACTCTGAATCCCGCCTGTCTGGCATCCATCAGTAACTAGGTAAGTGTTGCCTTGTCGTACAACTGTTGTCACTTCAGCTGGCTAGAATGCAGCATGCTGCCTTAGATCACTACAGGGAGGTCTCCCATCAAACCATTAAAAAAACAGAAAATGGAACAGAAAAGAGAGGAGTGTGTGTGCACAGAAAGTGCTGCAGCCTGGAGCATTCTATGTCTAGCCAGCACAAGGAGTCCTGGGCTTTCCCATGCTCCCTCTCCATGTAGCTTCCCCTTAGCTAACAGTACAGTAAGCTTGAAGGCCAATTTAATACAAACTTCCAGTTACTTGTCACCCTCTGGTGACATCTCGTGGGCCAAAGCAAGATATCTCTGCCTGCTTGCAAACCCTGCAAAGAGCGTCTGAACCTGCAGAGTAGAAGTCTCTTTCCCAAGTCTAAGGATCTCTATAGCATCTGGCAAGGTTTAGCTTTTCTTTATTTTTTCCTTCCTCTCCTGCTCCGTGGATAGTAAACACAAGCACTCTAGCAACAAGCTCCCTACAAAGAACTGAAATCAGAAGCAAATGAGAGAGCAGAGCAAGAAACTGAGAAAAGAGGGTAGTAGTGAATAAATACCATTAGCTATATTTTCTAATACTAAAACATATTCTGGTATCTAAAGCTGAGTATAAGCAACTTTTGAGCAATTAGGATTTCATAGGTGAAATCAAGGAGAACCTATGCACCACTTGCCACAGTGGCAGGAGCACTTGCAAATAATCAGCACAACTCATTGTATCCTGCAAATATTAAGCAACTAACACTCCCAGTATGCCTGGGCATCATTCATAGTGGATGGAACAGAAGACCAGGCTCAGAGTCCAGCTGTGACAGTAAGAAGTGGAAAAGCTAGTAAGACTTTGCTAAAAATACTAATTGATTTTTGGATTGTTAATTTTGGAGCCTCTATTTCAAAATATTAAGGCATTCATTATACAAGTTACGTTTATATAAGTTTATTATATAACTTAATTATATAAGTTTAAATTATGGCCCCATAATGAAGGAAAAAAATCACTTCTACATAAGAAGAAATATAGTCCCTTGTGACCTCTGCAAGCACCTTGACATTTGATCCATCCCCATGGAGGATATTGATGCAGAGAAAACAAGGAGTTCTATGAATGTCAGCTATCATGGTGCTAATATAGAAAGGTACCTGCTTTTTCAAGGGCTTCCACAAAGCGTTAGGAGACCAAAAGCTGGAAATGAGGACACCATGGCAATGAGCATACATGGGAAGTCATAAACTCGTTAACTGAGCATCCACTGAACCACAGCAAGCTGCTGCAAGCAGCAATTGTTCCCCACACAGCCCATGACTGTGCGGGCTCTGAAGGGTGCTTGGGCAGAGCCAAGCACTGGCAACAGGCCTTCTGCAAAGCCATCTCCCACAGACAGCACTCAACGTAGGGCAGCAATGCCAACTGCCCATGGCAGGCCAAGCCCTCAACCTGTTAGCAGCACAGGCTCAAGCACAGGTCTCCTGTAATGCTAAACAAGTGTCAACCCATCACAAGAAGCTCCACTAGCTCTCTCCAAAAATTCTGCATTTAGAGTAGCTGGGGGGGGAGGAAGGGGAAGGAAGATATTAAAACCCAGCAAACAACTAGTCAATTAAAAAAGCACTCCTTGTCCCTAGGCTAACAATATTTAAATTGACACTTGGTTCAACGAAAATACTGAAGCTTATATACTGCAATTTACAGGCAAAGTGACAGTTGGTTGAGCAAAAATATATGGCAGTCCATAACATTAGTCAAGCACAAAATAATTTGCCTACATTAGTAATTCCCTCACAAAAATAACGTAAAAAGGGCACCAGCCACTTCAAAGTCACACCACATCACATGTGACACATGTAATGATATATTAACCTCAAATAACATACAAATTAGCAGTTGAATACCTATTAAAATGGCTATACACAAAACTATATCTAGCAGCAGTCTAACGCACCTTTATTCCCCCTGGGATTACTGGAGGAAAACACATTGTCCCAGTGTGCAGTGCTGACTAATTCCTAACACGGCTGTAAAAAAATGAAACAAAATTTAGCGCTAAATCTAAAGTGTCAGAAGGAACACTGTAGACACAGGTATCTGTGGCTTGGCAAATGAGAGAAAATAACAGGAACTGAAGAAGTGTAGTTTGTTTCCAATTTGGAGGCCATCCAAATGCCTAGCTATGCTGAAGTAACTACTGTTTAAACTGTTGAATTCTAGTCCCCATTGCTAGGTGATCAGCAAGCTAGTTAGCTCATGGCTGAAATCTTTGTACAGCTTAAAACCTTTATGAGGAGGCTGCAATAGGAGGCCAATGGAAAACGTTTATCTCAAGGAATAGCTTAGAAGAATAATGTATTGTGAAAAAGCTGGCCAGCAAAGCAAGTACTTGTGTGAAATTTTACGTTTGGTTGGTGTTTTGTTATTTGGTTTTTTTTAATTAGTCCTGAAGAAGTGGCAACCAAAGGTCACTGGCGCAGGTTCATGATCAGTTAACCTGAAGCTTTTAGCTCTCCAGGCTTGTCAGAGATGTAACTGAAGAGGAAAAGGTTACGTAAGAAAACTCCTCCTCAGAGAGCCTGTTGCAGGACCCCAGCACAATATTGCTACAGGCTCTTATGAGCAAGAGGCTGGAATTAGTTACGGCAGCTCCACAGCGCTTTGGATAGACTGGCTGTGAACACAGCCAGTAGCGTGACTAATCTTGTACTTCTCCCAGGCAGTTACCTTCTGACAAGCAAGTTTTAAAAAATATTCTGCAGCTTTTACAGCTGCCAAGAAACTGTTCAAAACAAACCATCCTGAGGCACCAGTTAAAAAGAGCAGCTCTGTCACAAAACAACTGTGAAAGCCCCTCTGATTTATCCCAAAGCTAAAGTCTAATGATAGTAGGAATTTACAGTAGACACAATCAGTTAATTTCCACCTGAAGCAGCTCATCACTCAGTCCCATGATTCTGGCACAGGGGCAGGAGGATGTGGGCAGGAAAGGCAGCACTGGCTGTTGGCAACTTGCAGTCCACCAGGTCCAGTTTCAGCTGCAGAAGCTGTCTGGGAGGTCTGAGCGCAGCTTAACTAACCAAGCGGCTCTGCTCCCTCGCACCCCACTCGGACAACAGCACTTGTGTTGTGCTAGAGGTAACCACAGCTCAACTCACAGCAAAGGGAATGCCTCTGGCAGGGGAAATAAAGCCTGTGGCGAGGAGGACAGTTTCCTGGCAGATCAAAGACCTGAACCAACTCACCATGTGGGGAAAAGTATCAGATCCGACATAAAAGGGGAGCAGAAAACTGTCCCCTTGGTGGCACTTAGCAAAACATAAACAAAAAAGCAAAGAAAGAAAAAGCAGTCCTTATTCACAGTAACGGCCACCTAAACTTCACCAAGGAAATCACTGAGTTCTGGTCCAGTCAGAAGGGTGAAATTCCTGGAGTTTGTTTCAAGGTTGTCTGAGTAACTGTGTCTACTGTGTCTCTTAGCTTTAGACAAGAGCAAGACAAAGGCTGAGGCTGTAAATTCCTTTTGTGCATCTAGAATACTAATACATTTGGAAAGTTTTAACTAAGAAAAACACAAGTCACACCCCAAGTTTTCAATTGGCTCAGGTACTATTCACCACCTAGTGAAGAGCAGCACCAGGGCTGGTACCAGAAGAGGGACATCTTCTGAGACAAGGAGGGGCACAAAATCACAAAATGAAGTATATGACCCTTTAGAATCAGTTTTAAGTAATATTAAGTTTGATGGCTTTGTAACAGTAGCAATGGAAAATTACCAAGGTGCATGATTCACAGAAGAAAAATAGAGTACAGCCAGAGGACATACTGAGAATTCTTGTGTAAGATAAACCGGTGTAGTTTTAGGCCTTTATGACCTTAGTCCAAAATGAGTGTAAGAAAAACAGGCTAGAAGAACAGGATGTAAGGATAAGGAGTATCTGGAATGGCAGGGGTCCAGGATGGGCTGCAGTTAAACTGACTGGTAAGTAGGACAGGATGATTGTTATGTCTGTGGTGGTAACGAGCCAGTTAAGCTGGGAGAAGCATCTACTGCCATACTTCAGAAGCTGCCAGCAGTGATGAAGAGTGTTTTAAGAAGTAAACGACCCTCAGAGACCACCACATTTTTGTACACATGCAGGGAACTTTCTGGAAAATGATGTAATCCATACATAGCCTCACGAATATGTATGTGTGCCCAATGGCTGTATAAGGAGGGTTTGTGTAACAATGCAGGGACACGCACCCCTGTGTCTCCTGGCGCGGCAATAAAGAATAACTGCTTGTCAACTTCAGACTTCATTGGCGAGTTTGTGCCTGGAGTTTTCTCTGAATCAGTCCATAGCTCATTGTTGCATCTCGCAGCCCTCTCCCAAACGCCACCATCACGTGCAGCACGTGCATATCTTGCCTGCTTCCTTCCAATAACAGGTGCTTGATCCTGCGGATTTAAGTATGAGAATAACATCCTCATATTAAGTCTGGTGAGCCACGTCTGTCTGGGCTCTACCCTGGGCACAGCTCTGGCTTGGCTGAATGGGTGCTACCAGCTCGAAGTAGGAATGGGGCCACAAAAAAGTTGCAAGTTAGCTCAGTCCCTGGGGTCCGTAGCTCCCAAAACCACCTGCGTGGAGACCCATCACCCAGACTGGGCCAAAAGTAGCCTGTAGATCCCTCTACTTAGAGCTGATTGCAGCCAGTTGGAGTCACACTTTTTCTCTCAATCTTTAAAAAATTCCCTATTTGCATCTAAAGTGTTGGAAAACGTGGTCAGGAAATGGCCCAGGGCCACCCCAGCGCCTCCTGCCCTGTCCTATGCCCATGCTGACGTGAAAGCTTCATCTAGGATGCTGGAATAAACCTATTTATTGTGCCTGTGCAGGTAAAGTCAGATATATTGGATATATTTCACAGCCTATGCAATAAAGAGTTCATGAAATGAACATACAATAGGTTCGCCATTTATAATCTGAGTTTGAAAAGCTTTGTTGTAGCAAGAGTCAATAGCAGCCCTGCTTGCCTTTACTCCTGTGGTGTGGCTTTTCCTGCCTCCAGGAAAGCAGCTGGTACCTTTAGTATAGGGCTAGGCCTTGGGAGAGCTTCAGTATCCTCAGAATAAATAATTTCGGATGTTGGAGGTGAAACGATTTCACACCACCAGTCAGGCTGGCCAGCCCAACCCCAAGCCTTATTTGCACGTTTGCCCCTTTCTGCTGCAGTTTATGGTTATGAGGGCTCAGATATTCCCTCCCTTGGAGCAGCTGCACTGCTGGGTTTCACCACACTCCTCCTCATTCCTCAAGGCCTCCCAGGACAGTCAAAGGTAGGAAAAACAGCCCTGGAAGGGAGAGCTGGGAAGTGGATGGTTGCTGAGGCTGAGCACAGAGGCGCTGTCACAGATAGGGACAGGCGGCTGGGCTTCCTTCCTATGTTTTTATTCTTGCATAAGGCAAAGAAATAGCCAGAGGTGAAGAGCAGGAGTCATTAAACACCCCTGCGGGCTCTGTGTGCCCGAGATAACAAAGCTCAGCTTGGCCTCAGAAGAAGAGGAGCAAACTGCTCACCAGACTCCTCTTCCAAACAGAGTAAACACTTTGCCTCCTACCCTTGAAATGGCTTATCAAAGAGCAGTATCTTATCAAAGCCTCTTTTAAACTGGGCTAACTACTGTTCATGCTATTAATAACTCAAAGCAGTTCAGGAAGGGGAGGTAGGGGGCTTTGATTCCACTGACATGAAAGCTTTAAAGAAGGGAAAGAAGTCATAGTATTGACCTGTGATGCCATGGTGTACGATCAAAGCCTAGCTGTCATTTTTGCCTGCACAACCTCACTGTGACTTCAGTGGCCTGACTTTGGGATAGCTCAAGCCTGATTTATGAATGGCAGTTTTCCCCCATGGATCCCACAGATCATGACCTTTCTTTCTCTCCCAACACCACACAAAAGCCATGAGAAAAAGTCACGTTGCTTCCCATATGTAGAAGCGCATTTTCTACAGTCATTATTTATTAAGCACCAGATTTCTGAGCATGCCCAAAGAGATCACTTGTATTGACATACAGGAAAGGACAGTTAAGAAGAAGTCCAACTTCCTCACAGCCTGTCAGACCTAAAGGAAAACCTTTGTTCCTGGTGAAGAACTTCCAATTCAGCATCACTGTTACAACCTGTTGTCTTGCTTTGCCTTTCTCTGTCTATGCATTAACACCTGAGTTAGCATCTAGCTCTTGAAAGAGTTAAATAAGCTGAAAGGTCAAAGGACAGGCAGACCAAAATACAAATACATATACAAAGATCTGTGTAAATTAGAAATGGATATTCCTTTTCCTTTTGCTGCACATGGAAAAGCAATCATTGGCTTTTGGGCTGTGTGGTGCCTTCTTGGTCTCTCAGTGGCTTTCTGCTAGTATATCTTGATCACTGGGTCAGCTTGGGTGGGAAGCTCTGATGAGCAGGCCTGAGCAAGGGGCTCTGTGCTTACAGCACTAATATCAAATGGAAGGACATCTAAGCTCAGGGAGCAACTGATCGGAAGAGGTGGGAATAAGCCTGAACTTGGCTCAGCCACAGCACTGTGGCATTTCAGGTACAGACTCTAATAATCTAACCATGTATTTGCAACCAGTTTCAGGGCAGACTTCCTTCAGAAAGCCAAATGATCTCAGAGGTGGGTGGATCACGGGTAAAAAAATAACACCCAAGAGGCAGATGTAACTTGAACTAAGCCAATGAAAGCAAAGTTTAACCTCACCCAAATCAATGCGTTGGGAAGGTTTTCTATTTGAAAGTCCTGAGGTGGGGCTGCTGCTGGGCAGATGTTTCTCTGGGGGATGCCAACTGTGAAAAACAACCCAAAAGTCCCATTTTTTCAGACGACTTTATAGAAACACTGTTGACTCTTGTTACAACAAAAACTATACAAATACCACTTTGCTGGTACATACTGCACCAGACTTAAACATGTCACTGGTATTTAGTTAACAAATACTGTTAGGTATGTACTCCGATGTGGTTCAAGGAACACTTGTTTATTTGAAACAGCTTATTTTAGGACAAAGCTTTTGATTTCTTTCTTTTTTCTGTTTCTGGCATGACACAGCAGCTAAAACTTTCTGCTTTCTGACCTTGCCTTGTCAGAGATTTGCCATAACTGGGGACAGCGTATTTGCACTGAGTCTGGCAGCATGAATTTGCAGGGGCGAGGCAAGGCTGCTCACTTCTAGGGTTTGATTGTATGGTGAGGAGCATTATGCTCTCCCGATGTCCTGGAAACTGTTTATGCAGTTGGAGTCTTTCTCCCTCACTATCCCCAAAAGCAGTGCCTGATGTTATACATGCTGCTCCCAGCCCAGTCTCGGTGGGGCGGCTGGGCATCTTGCCTGCTCCTTAGCACTTACATTCATGCTCTATCATTGCAGTCTGTCTTACTTACGATAAGCAGCATCTGAAATAGTTGTCACCATCCAGTGCTGAGGACAGGCGCTGGGACTCCGTGCACACACACCGATGGCATTCAGCACTCCCGCGGGTCAGGACAAAGTGGGGAGGGAGGATGCATTTCTGGCTTCTCAGGAGCTGTGACAGGATCTCTGTAATGCAGCAGCGTCAAACTGTTAGGAAAGCACCTGCTTCCTAATTTCTCTTTCCACTTCTTTTAAAAGTCAGCACAGTTCAACCTGGAGCCCTCAGCAGCAGCCTGGGAGGCCCCAGGACTAGGCCAGGGTTTGCCATGGGGTGGATGCTAACAGGCCACTGTGTTTCCCTGCAACTTGTTTTACCCACCTGCAAAAGGGCTCTGTAGTTCTTCTTGTAAAGCACTTAGGGACCTGCAAGGTAAAAATTTCATCTGTAAAGAAAAATATTACAAGCAAAGTCACATTTACTGTGTTTTTTATTTTTTTTTAGGCAAGGAGGGACAGTTCTGCTGGAGGTGCAAAGCAGAATTTCTCACACATTCCACACTGCAAATACCAAGGGAGTCTCATCAAACATATTCATCTTTAGGCTGAAGATAGAGCCATACCTCCTCCCAGGGAAGCAGGGAGCTGCAGAATCACCAGCCTGACATCATTCTACTTGGTTATAGAACATTCTGCATGCTGTACTTGGCACTCAGCACGCTCAGGTTGAGCTAAGAGCTAACGTAATGAACCCTGGGGAAGGATTTACATCAAATACCGCTTTGGAATATTAAGGATGGACAGGACCAACTTCCGACTTGAATAATCACATACTGTCTAAATTCCTCCTTGCTTTTGAAAACCAGGCAGTCACCTTTTCACTTCTCTAAAACTGTGTGCCTTGCTGTGCTAGTTCACTACCTCAAGAGAATCATATGTGATTAAAAGACGAAGTAACTTCTGTTAATTACCATGGGCTGAACTAGGATTACTTTTAGCTCTAGCAATGACTCTTGCCACTCGAGGGGGGGAGCAAGCAAGCCAAGGAAAGAGATTCAGATGTCAAGTGTCCACAGCTGCTTGTATTTGTTAACATAACCTCTAAGACAGCTGTGCCTGCAAATACTCCTGAACTTCGATTTGCTTGTGGGAGTACAATACGAAAGACCATGCGTACGCAGTCATACTGTATGCAGTAGCAATACAGCACTCATAAGCTGGTTTAGTTAACTTATGTTTGTGTCCTTCTTCTGCCTGTGGATACCAGTATAAGAAGGCTTTAACTTGAATCAGAAAAAGATTTTCTTCTGATAGAAGTTGTTGTAAGCAGCAAGAGTCAGTTGAAAGGCAGGATTTAGTCCCAGCATTATGGCTGTGTGTTTTGAGTGAGCTCTGCAACCAGTGGAAGTTGAGGGAAGGACTCCCAGCAAATTGGATCAGAAGGAAAATGGAGGATAGAGGAGCTGAGAGGGAAAAAGTGGACCATCAAATGACCAGAAGACTGTTTTCTGGCCTGAGAAAGACTTATCAGGCAAGGGTTGAATGTCCAGGACTTCCAAGATGTTTTGAAGCCTCAAAAACATTTTGCTTAGTGGCTCTTGGTACTCTTGTCCTTTTCCAACTCAGTTGTCTTGCTTGTTAAAGAGGATGCTAACACATTGCTTCACAGGATTTGCAAAGCTGCAAAGCTGTGTTCACTGAGGGTTGTGTGGGAAGTGTGGGAGAGATTCTTAAAGATGTTAAACAAGGGGAAAACCACTGAAAACCTGAGACACTTTGCCCTAGTAACATTCAAAGCAGGCACAGAGAGAAAACATTCAGTGGAGTTACAATGCAGATGTCCTTTGCCCACAGAGCCATAGTTTCAGCAGAATAAAAAATAGCTGAAGCACCTGGACATCCCCTTGTTCTGAATCAGAAGCACAGGCTGCACAGGGACATACATGGCAGTAATTTAAAAGCTTGTTTTCTGCATCCAAACATGACTTTGGGATGAAATTACAATCCATTCCGCTGTCATTTAATGAGCACACCTGGGACCACTGTACCTGGGAAGCATGATGTCACACATCAACAGAGAGATTATTTGTTTTGAAGCTTGTGAATAGCTCTGAGGCTTCACTTCAAAGTGCTCTGCTCAGAGTTACGACTCAAACACTTCTGGTCTCACAAAAGGGCACAACAGACTACAGGTTCCCTGTGCTGTTTCTGAGCATCTTGTAAGAGATTAGTGGATATTTATTATCCTTTCTTCTGCCTAAAGAATGGCTTTGTCATTGCTTCAATTACTTCATGTTCATGACACATTTTCTTAAGTGTCATATCAATGATGGCTCTACTGAGACAAGCAGAGGCAGCCACAGCAAAAAGCACTGCAATGAAAACCAAGACATTCATTCCAAGTGATTTTTAATTTGTGTATAGCCACAGGGAAAATCATAGTATGAAAGCCATCTTCAGACCCGTGAGAAGGTAGCTGTGCACAACTGATGGTTTCTCCTTTTGTAAGAATAAGAAATTATTACTCAGAATTTTATACCTGTCCCTTGAAGGGACCAAGATATTAATCCAGGGCAATTTGCTGAGGAGCCAACTTCTTTTCTACCAAATTATAATAGTTCAAACTTGCCTGGAAGCAACTGAAGTGATACCCAGGTTTAGCAGCAGTATTACCTGACTGAAAATACGCAGCATGGAAAATAGTCATTCTGAACGGATCATTTAATGCTGAATTGCTGAATCTTCAGTTCTAAAACCCAAAGCTTTAACATTAAAACCCAAGAGCTGCATAAAGGACCTCCCTTAATCACATCTATGCTGGAATTTACTCTTGTATTAGTGTTAGAACAATAATAAACGAAAAGCATTACACTGTGTAAGACTGTCAGCCTGTCTGAAATTTGGAATAGCTTCAGTTATACTCTTTCAGTTTATTTCATCTTTCTCCCTTGCATGGTGAAGAAGCCATGGTTTCTGTCCTAAGCAGAGTTCCGCCACTGAGTGTACATTTCAAAGAGCATGGGAACTGATACTAAACTGTAAAAGGTTCAGAGCACAGTGCATGTGATGCTACTGTGTAATCTTGGAGAAGAAAAGAAAGGGATCTGGAATACCTGAAGAATTTGCAATGGGATTGAAAAACATCTGGATGCTGGAGCAATGTGTATCACATTAGAGCTATTACTCTTCCACAGCAAGGCCCTTCCTGCTGCATGGGCAGCAGCCTGGAATCATTCCCACTGAACCTGCTCAGGCACCACTGAACTGCACATACCGTTTAAGAAATGTAGCTTGTAGAGAGAAGCTCAGTGGGATGAGATCTTAGGTGAGGATCAGGTGTGTAGTTCTAGAGTTTAATTGCAATCTGGCCCTGGCAACAGTGAAATTTAGATGGGCAACAGAATGAATGGAGCTGCATTCAATAGCTGCAAATCCATGTTTTATGTTAAGTGAAATTGTGGTACACCAATATGGACATAAATCTGGCTGATACAGAGGGTTGATTTGCACAGCTCTACACTCCAAGTGATAGCATTAAAGCTGCATTGTGAATTTCTGGGAATTAATCACACTGATCACATCTTTTCAATGATGATGCATCAGGCATTTTATTATTAATGTAACTCAAAATATTAACTATGCTTATAAAGAAGTACTTTTTCTGGCCAGTTCTCTTTAATTTCTTTACAAATGATTTGGACAAGAGGATCGAGTGCACCCTCAGTAAGTGGGTGCACCAAGTTGTGTGGGAGTGTTGATTCACTTGAGGGTAGGAATGCTCCACAGAGGTGTCTGGACAGACAGGGTCGATTAGGTGAGGCCAGTTTTAAGGCTTAGTCCTGCACTTGTGTGACAATAACCCCATGCAATGCTACAGGCTTGGGAAGAGTGGCTAGAAAGCTGCTCAGCGTAAAAGGTCCGGGGGTGTTTGTCAACAACCATCTGAATGAGCTGTCAGTGTGCCCAGACAGCCAAGAAGGTCAACAGCATTCTGGCTTGTATCAGACATAGTGTGGAAAGCAGGACCAGGGAAGTGACTCAGCGCTCGTAAGGCTGCGCCTCAAATACTGTGTTCAGTTCTGAGGCCCTCACTACAAAAGAGACATTGAGGTGCTGGAGCATGTTCAGGGAACTGGAGTTGTTTAGCCTGGAGGTGCAAGGGAGACCTTTTCTCTCTCTACAACTACCTGAAAGGAAGTTGTAGTGAGGTGGGTGTTGGTCTCTTCTTCCAAGTAACAAGCAACAGGAGAAGAGGAAATGGTCTCAAGTTGTTCCAGGGAAGGTTTAGACTGGATATTAAGAAAAATTTCTTCACCAAAAGGGTTATCAAACGTTGGAACAGGCTGCCCAGGGAAGTGGTAGTGTCACCATCCCTGGAGGTATTTAAAGGATGTGTAGATGTGGCACGTGGGGAGATGGTTTAATGGTAGACTTGGCAGTGCTAGGTTAACAAAATGATCTTAAAGATCTTTTCCAAGCTAAACAATTCTGTGATTATATGTTTTTTACCTCCTTCCTGCAAACATTTCTGGGCCCATATGCTGTCAACTTTCCTACCCTCACTGCAGCAGTGGAGGAGATACTGATGGTGTGATGTAGCTTCCTTCTAATGCAGCCAGTATAGCTTTTCCTTGAACTAGGCACAGGAACCTGCATGCAATAGAAGACATTAACACCAGGTGGCAAATTAAAGCTGACTACAGTAGGTGCATGTACAGGGAAAGACAACATAATATTGCCAGGAAAACAATGTATGTGGAAAACAACTCTCTCTCCTTGCATGTTCCCTTTGAAAATAGGGTATCCTTTTTTTCAGCCTTCAATGAAAATATGTCTCATCCTTCAGTACCAATTGTAGAACCCCTGGAAGATTGACAAGGACCACATGCCCTCTTGTCCTAGGCAGGATCTGAGCCCCACAGGCTTAGGCAATATATATTCTTCAATGAACTAAAGGAAATTAAGGGAATTCCTGCCCCAGCAGCATGTAACCCAAATTTTATGTGGGAAGGGATTGCACACAAGCAGGGTAAGGGCAGCACTGGCAGAAAGGGATAACATACACATGAACAGTAGTGAGCTACAGATGGCGGTGGCCCAAGAGTCCCATCAGCTTGGAGATGAAGCAGAAACACAGAAAAAGGTAGCAGATGGAGAGGTTACCTCTTCCTTACTTACCTGCTTTAAGGCTCCTACTGCTGCAGTCTCTGAACTGCTCCATCATCCACCTCTCCCCTGCTTGTGCTTCTTCAGGAATGGTTCAAAATGTCTCTGAAGTCAATTGACTCTGCACTGACAACAGCCAGCCATTCTTCCAGTGCTCTTCTGCTTACAGGAAAGGTTGGCAGGATACGCTTCTAGTCCTTCAGTGGAATACAGCATGGCACTGCTTTTAGCTGTGAAGAGACTTGCCCAATAGCACACAGGGGTTTGATGGGTTTGCCAAGGGCAGGCCACAAACAGGGGCTTGCCAATCATATACCACCTTTCATCACCCTTATGCCAGTTCAAACCCCTCAAATATTCCTGTCCCAGACAGCAAGTATCTTATTTTTAAAAGAATTCCGTATATCCATTAGTCTGCAAACTGCAAAGTAAAAATACATTTCAAATGATATGGCTTTGACACTTGTTAAAATACACATTTTATTATTTTCTGGTGTTTGCTATGAAGGTTTCATTCAAATTGTGAAGGTACGCAGCCTTACAAACTTCTTGAGTTAAAGGGTTTTGTTGGTGGTTTTACGTTCTGCTTCTTTCAGGGCAGAGGAATATACATAGGCTAGAAATTGTTGAAATTCATTAGATGTTTAGTATTACCTCTTCACATATGCTGTAGAATGCTTGGTAGAAATACTATATAAAATAAGGCAGATTTTGACAGGGAATTCAGTCTTAAAATTTCACAGGAGAAAACAAGAAGTTCCAACATATTATTTTTGTAGCCAAGGGAAGAGCAGGTTGTTTTCACTGGTCTGTGGGAGAACTACTGCAGTTCTGGTGCTCAGACACGATACATCTCCTGTTTATTCTACAATTCTCAAATGAGACCTTTTCAATAAAACTTACTTTAATTAACATAAATCAGACAATATTTAAACATACACATCTATTGTTACAGTGCAATAAAAAGGTGTCATTGTATAGTATTTTGTATTTGCATTATGAAAATAAAAGGTCTGTACATCAATTAAATGTATATTAATGAGTATGAATCATGTAAATTTATAATGCATCTAAAGTTGGCTTTGGCTTTTAAGTATTTATAAATTCATAGAAAATATTGAACATCTAACAAAATAAATAAAACATAACATTTTAATCATAGATGCTAACGATCAACCTCAAAAATTCTTGTGTTTTTTTACATTTGCTACTAAATTTCTTAAAGAGAACTCACTTTCAGTAGTGCTCAGAAGTGAATGATTGCACCTTCTGTGATGTGAAAAAATACAGTACATCTATTTTCGTAGATCAAAAATTCTTTCATAGACAGTTGCATTTTAAATGTCTGATTGTTCTACATAACTGTCTTAAGTGCTTATAAAAAGCATGTAGCTTTCTCATAAAAGCTGTGAGTCTCTATTAACAGATAGTCTTCTAGTGAATGTTCTTTTAATGAGGATTCTTCAAGGTCTTCCAGCTTCACATACTGGTATGAAGATATCGCAAAAATATGTTCACTAATAAACCCTCTTCAGTACAAGTACTGCAGCAATCCAGTGTAATTCCACTTGGTGGGCTTATTTCATTGGAGTCCACACACGTAGTCTGTGGAAGTCAACTGCTGACCTCATGTTCTCTTGAATTTGAAAGTTCCCCAAGCACATGGGTTAGCCTTACTGTAATACTGAAGAGACCAAAACAAATCTGAAATCACATGAATAAAAGTGAGCTTGAATAAATATACATCTGGTTAGTAAATTACACACCATGGTCTAATTGCTATTCTGGTGGTGGTCGAAGGACCCGCAGATTCCTTGCATCTAGTCCTTTCCAGTATTTAATGTTATTATTCAGATGCTCCATCAAATTTGGCAGATCTGCAAATGCTAGGGAAGAAAGGGCAGAGTGCATTTAGTTTGTAGAATTGAAACAGTCACATGATTCTGGCTGCTAAAGTTATCACTTGAAAAGTCTGGGCAACTGTGTTAAGTAGGAAAGCTTAAATCTGTCATACCCACACTTGAAATGGTTTTGGCTGTATAGCTCTCATCACTCATGTATCACTTAGGCCAGTGAGAACAGTTCTGTAAGTCTTCTTAATACTGATATTGCAAGTCCTAGCAAAAGGACCCAGTTTTCCAGGAGGGACACAGCTAATTATGCTTGTAATTATTCTACTTCTTCAAATCTCAGTCACATGTCATGATCTGGCATTCAGGAGAGTCAGATTTCTGACCACTTTTAACCACAGAGGCAGCACTTGGAAGGAAACAGCTGCTCCCCCGAGCAGTTTCCAGACTGCAGAAATTTGTCTTGAAGAATAACTGATATTAAAATGGACAAAATGACTGTGCCCAAAGTGCTATCAGGGAGAAAATGTTCTGTTCTCCTTTTACAGAGAAGTAAGTTTAAAATTAAGAAAGTTAAACATTGCCTGAATCTAATATATTAAGAGAAACCACGAGACTGGCTTGTAGCAGTATCAGAATACTTTTAAGCAATAATGAAATTATTAAGCTTACTTGAATTGCAGAAATCTTCCCTTTCCCCCCCTTTAAGAGCCATAAGAAAGCAGTTTTATATCCCAGTAGTTTCAAAGTTTCACACAATAGTTATTGTCAGGAAATACAGCAGAGTTTTGCTTACCATCCCAGGCATCAAACATATCAATAATGAAGTAATCAATGAATGATAATTGGGATTTGGGGATGCTGCAAGTATTTCTGTCAAAAACTGGCATCACAACAGGTAAACCTTGTCTCCTTTCTTCATCAGTCTGCAAAAAACACTCTTGTGATTATTCATCTAAAACACATTCTGTTAATGGGCTTCTTTTAGTAGCACATTGTTTGGCACCGACTAGAGCGTGCAACTGATAAATAAACAGAGGAACCTGAATAAATCTGGAAAGGCAGCAATTTAATCTTAAGCACCTAATTGTCTAGGTTTCAGTGAAACAGTAGACTACTACTGCCTTCCAGTGTTTCACACAAAGCCATGTGTTTACCTCTGCATCTACACACAAAGCTGACGCTAAGTAACTTCACATGTTACTGGTTAAGTTATGACTGCTTTGTAGCTAAAAGATGCTCAACCATTTTCAATGTCTGAAGGAAATTAAAAGACAATCTGTACAACTCAGAAATGGCAAAATATCTTCTTTATCCTCCTTTCCCCACCTTGATGTACCAAGTCCCAACTCAGTATTTGATCTACCATCTGTAATAATGACTCTGCCCTCTCCTTTTCCCCATCTTCCTAAAACCTTTCTTCAGCAGTGAACTAAAGTCCTACAGCATTTCTTAGGGTCAGTGTTGTTCCCATGCTAACACGAGGACCTGATGATTCTTTCCCATGCTGACACTAGGACCTGATGATCCTATTCTTGAGGCATAGCCAGCACATGGGTACAGATGAGGCACTCTTCCTCTTCCTCTTGTGTTGGGAATACATTTACAGGTGAAACTCAAAAAGCCTATCTCCAAAGTGAACAACTTGAAAGTTTATGTTTTTCAGAAATTGCACTGTAGAAGTTGCCAACTTTCATCTGCCTGAAGGCATCAACTCTTGCATCAGCATGAGTAGCATCCCATCATTTAAAATAAAAACATGGTTAGTTTTCACATTAGGTGATGCAGCCTTGGATGTTGTGGGACTCTGACAGTAGATGCACCCTTCTCTTTTATTGCTTTAAAGAGAATTTAAATGGAATGAAAGTCTGGAAATTGAGCAGCCCATTTCAGCTGCCTTACCTGTGCAAAGTACTCTTCAGAGATGCGTCCGGCCCACTCTATGCACTGTTCTATGGGTCTGCATGGATTGGAAATGTCAGCACACTTTATCAACATGCGCTTGATAAGGATACGGTTTTCTGGAGACCTGAGAACAGTTTTGATTGACTCTCCATCACCATTATTCTGTAACATTTAAGAATAAAAACCAATCCATTAGCAAGGGCTCTGTGCGCTTACTCAAAAGCTTTGTGCCTTGGGAATGCTTTTAGCTGATCCTACATGGATCAGTCCTGCTACTGGCTACCGTATTCAATGTGCAAACAAATTTACAGGGGGATTATGAATGTTAGCCAGAGTTGTGAACTAGCACTGAACTCTAGTTTCTGGATTCTGTCACTGTCGCTGTGACAGATCTCTTGGGCAACTTTGGGCAAGTCATCTAATCCCTCTGTGCCTTATCTGCAACCTTAGAAGTGTGGAGAGGATCCACTCATCACTATACACAGTGATGAGCACTGTGTAGGCAGAAAAATGTAATTCTCTGCTGAAATCCAAGGATTAATGGACTTGCACATTCAGAGTGGAATAGCTGGTTTAAAAAACAGGAGTGACCGGAGCTGCTGGTCATCCTCTGCATGCAAACCTCATCAGTGTGAGCATCAATCACTGTGACAGGACTGCTACTATTAGGAGAGTCAGATCCCACACTGCCTCCCAGACATGCTCCTCACTTCCTTCCATGGGACCCCTGTTAGCCCATCAGCCTCTGACCTGACTGGGAATTTTTCTGAGAGTTTATCAGTATTAAAGTTATATATATATATATATATATATATATGCACACATTAGAAACATGCTTCCGAACAAGCTCATCTTTCCTCTGAAAGTCTGTGGAAGTTTTCAGCCCACACACAGCTTATATTTGGTTCCCAGACTGCACATACAAGCGCGTCAACATACTCTATATTTGGAGCCAATATACAGCTAATATGATGATCCAGATTAGAAGCTATTTCTGTGGAGCTCTGATGAAGTAAATTTCCAAAGGACAGAGATTCAGGATTAAAATATCTTTTTTAATTACCTATAAGTACAGCATTGTTGCTTGACTCTTTAGAGATGGGTAGATACAGAAATTTACACCACCACCTACATGGAACAGAAACTCTTTGAAGCAGGGAATATACTAGACTTCTCTGGCACTTAACAAAGTCTTGGTCTACAGTCAGAGCAGTGAAGAAGTGAGCAGTAACAATAATGATGACAATGACAATGTGCCACCACTTCCTGCAGCATTTGTATGAAGAGGTGGATGCAATGCAGCAGAAACATTCTGATCTTTTCCTAGGACATACTTTTCAGAAGAAAGTTCTTGTGTGGAAGAAAGTTCTTTCTAACGGAAGAAACTGACAATAATGAAAAAATATTATTTGGTAGTAAACTGTCTCAGAAACAGCAGCTCTATAGTTCTTACCAAAGTGAGACTTCCAAATCAATTATTTTTCCTCAGTTTTAGATTTGTGGAAGGCAAAATACGGAGGAAACAAACTAAGGTGCATACACCTCCAAATACATGGCAAAATTATATAAGAGAAAGCCAAAATAAAGTGATGGAAGCTCCAGGAACACAAGCATGGAAATGAAGCACATAAAATTATTAGAGATCATGCAGTCAAGAATAGCAGAGAATATCCTAGTAGGTAAACCACCAAGAATAAGCAAGGATGTTTGCTTCTGTGATCAGTTCAAACCAGGAGCACAGTTCTACTTGGTAGATGCAGTCTTAGGAATAAAATGTGCTAACTGTGCTTAGTCCCAGCATCCTGCTCAGAGTGCAGAGGTGTCTCTGCATGTCAGATGTTGGCTTCCTGTGATAGGTTTAGATGACATCATGAAAGGAAATGGGAGGATAAAGGATGCTGGAGCTGGAAAGGATTTTTTTCAGTTTATGAAACAAAAGAAGAAAGGAAACAAACAAAGCAGCTTCTCAGCATGGCTCTTTGAACAAATATGTATAAAAACGATAAATAAAAAAATAAGTGGAACTGTCCGATTTGGAGCACATGGTTGGCAGCTCAGTCTGCGAATGCAAACTGAGTCACCTCCATGGCAGGAAACCCGGCCAAGAAACACACAGTGCCGCTGCAACCAGATATACAACTAGACTGGATCTGCCAGCGTTGTTCTGCTAGTAAGAAGCACAGCAAATGATCTGGTTTACCCACTCACATATTACAGGCCTTTTAACAGGAACCTCCTGAACTGAGAAACTCTCAGCCAAAAGAAGGGAAACATTTTCCTTCTTGTGGACAAAGGTACTTTTCTCCAGTTAAGCTCCAGTTTGCTTCTATGGATGAAGGAACAAGACCTGTTCCTCTCCCACCTTCAGATAATAAAAAGACTGCTCTCCCCCATCATACACAACAGTCATAAATGTGGCTTTCTAAACACCATGGTAAGAAAACACAGAAAACCATGACAGCTCCTACAGGACGTTGCCACCCATACACTTTTATAACCAGTTCTGAAAACCTTTTCCTTGCGAAAAAACATTCCAACAAAATATTACACTGCTCTTACTGGCAATAAAACTGCTGGTTGAAGCTGTTACTGAAATCAGCGTGTTCTTTTCAGAATGAGTTCTTAGCAGGCAATTTCATTTTGTCCATGGGGTTCCAGATGGCTATTGATTATGTCTATGTGATCTATAATGCCCTCATCATATATTTTAAAGATCAAAAAAGAAAATAGACAGGAAACCCATGAGTGCTGTCAGGCAACACTGGAGGCTGAGGGCCCTTATTTCCACAGGACGCACCATATGGCAGTCAATCACCTGCCCTTATGCTGCACCACCAGCGGTTCCTGTTGTGACTTGAGGGTGTAATTCAGTTTCTGTTCTGAGCCAGATCTCGCCTTCTTTGCAGAAATGCCCAACGACAATGCCAAGTCTTGCCGCTAGCACTCTCTCTATGGGAGTGACTGTTCATCAAAATGGCATTTTTAACAGGAAAATAGACAGCCCAAGGTTCTGGCCCCAAGTATGACATCATAACATTGCAATATTAACAGGATCCAAGTGAGCTTCATTCACCCTCAGTGGTGTGACAATCATGTTAAGCAGAAGGCCATTCAAACCCAGAGGTGAAAGGCACATTTCTAGTCTCTCTTCCTCCACGTTTCTGGTGAACTTTCCCAGAATATCATGTGGGGATTTCCTACAGCCAAGGGTCCCCAGTCCCTGCCTCATCATTTTAAGGAGGACTTGCAGTGTTGCTTACCCCATTTTCTTCTAGCGCTGCCAAGGGTTTATTAATGCTGTTGACAAACTTGTTGACATGCTCAAAGTGCTTTGTCATTTCTGTTGCTAAGACCATGTCAATAATGACTTGGCGAAGGGTTCGATACTCATTCCTGTTTAAAGAAGGAAACAATTAAGAATGCTGGCTGGTTCACAAAGGGCTGCTTGCTAAAACAAGTCTAACAAAAATGCTACAGACCATTTCCGTTGAAGAGAGGTGCTGGGGGAGGAAAGAACAGCAATAAGTGCTTGGGCAGCTGTGTCTGTGTTGGGTGAAGTACCCTTTGGTGTGCAGAGACATATGTGCTAAAGGCATGACTGGATCTCTAGGAGAAACAGTGCTAGAGCTGAACAGAGGCACCAGCTACTCAGGAGGGCTACCAGGACATGCCACACCAGCACGTTCCCAAGGCTTTTAGCACAGGCACTTGGGCAGTGGCCCATGTTTCAGCCAAGTTTTCTGCAGTACTTTTTTGCTGTATCTTGAGAGGGTCAAGGCAATGGCCACATCCTCACACTAGATGCCTTTCTGGGGCTGGAAGAAGAACAACAGGTCCTTCACTATCCTTCCCATTGAAACAAGGCATTCACTTTTTGACTGATGCTCTGTGACTCTTTCGATCCTCATTCTGCGCATCAAACATTTACCCACTCAGCCATAGCTTTTCCTCTATGTCTAATGATACAAAATGATTCTTCTAGATTTACTAACATTAGTATTCTCACTAAGTTCATTAGATGGGGTCTGCCTTTTTATCCACAGGGGAACTGAAAGCATGGGATTACTCCTAAGTCTGTGCAGGACAGGCAGAAGCAATTCTACTTGTTTAGAAGCAAACTTCACAAAGGATGTGGACAGTTATCCATAAGCCACTGCCCCCCTCTAGGATGCTTGATTGCATTACCTTATGTTACACAGAAGAAAGTGAGAGATGTCAGTGGGCAGACAAGAACCCTGGGTTTTAAGCTTACCTCTCCATGTTTTTAAATATATTGCATTTGCCATCCCTGGTGGTAAGCTGGAAAGCCAGGGCAGCATGATGGCTCTCCAGCACTGCCGTGTCATTGTAGAGAATTGCTAGCTCACTGCCAGCATTGCACAGGAAAGAATTTGTTCTTCCTGGGTGATCCACGTCATGGACTGTGGCAGCAATGAGTGCGGCAACCTCATCAATCGGATCCAGAGTTTGCTGAAAATAGAAGGATGCTCAGTTTTCCTGGCAGACTTATGGGAAACCCTACTCTGTCCATAGATTAAGCCAAGTTGCTGAGGAATAAAAGCCACGACTCTGCAGTTAGGGTCAGATGTTCTAGACAGAGCAATGGAAAATTCATTATAAGCTTCACTGAACACTGCAGAACTTTCTTGGCCATTCTGTGCCTCTTGAATTTTGCCTTAACCCCACCTTTGACAATGCACATCAAATTAAGCAAATACAAAGTAATAAATTAGGGTGTTTTTTTTTCTAACATCACGAAAACCAATTTCACTTGGAGTCAGGGTATTTGGCTCAGAAAAAAGACCAATACTGCTAAAAAATACTTTTTTTCCACCAGACCACTTCATTTCTTTTGGAAACTTAATGTGTCCTAATCACATTCCATTTACATTCTAGCTAGGTTTACAATCTGTAAGGAATGTTTCCTATATATCCTGTTCTATAGCAGTGTCCTGGGGCTACAGCTAATATGAATTCTCCAAAGAATACTTGATGGTTTACATCCATGGAAAAATTACACGACTCTGTTCTATACTTTCTGTATCAAGTTCTGATTCTGCTAGCATGCTGTGCTTCATGCTTTGTCTGTTTACACTGACCATTGCTTTATGTCTAATTATTGCTACTTTACAGCTAAATACAAAACTATTTGACTTTCAAGGTTTTGTACTTCAGTTTTAATACTGTATTAATAGCAAGAAGGAGATTAAGAACCAAGCATCTCATAAAAATATTGTATACACTTGGAAACTAGCCTTTATGCTGTGTTTATGCTGGCTTTTTGTGAAAGATCACAGATACAAAAGAATTCTGTCAAAAAAATCTCAAAAAGTAAGAGACACAAAAGCAGACATGTTCCCAGTTGAATCTGGGAGCAGGGCAGATAATTTCCATTCCAATTAGCTTGAATTTAAGGCCCAAATTTTCTACCAGCTTTGACAGTTCCATTCACAATGGGTAGACTTGGTAGGTGAAAAAACAATCCCTTCCCGACTTTACACCTCTTGAAATTCATGCAGTGACTTGACTTGATGCAGCTAGGATATTGTTCATTAAGGACTGTCAAGAGTGTCTTGTAGAGACTAAGAAAAGACAAAGAATTATTTCCACTCCAGGTTCATAGTTAGTATTGTCTGAAATATCATCTGCCTTGTGTTAGCTTCTTCCTTCTTTTTTTCAGCTGCTGCTCATGGGGTTTTATTTTTGTGGTATGAAGTTAGGAAAGAGAGATTTTTAGATCAGGCTCTCCTCACATGTACATGCTAACCAGTGCTCAGTCTGGCTGAGAAAGACCTGTGCAGATGGAAAATGGCCAGAAACCAGAGAATACTTGACCTATAGGACCACAGCAGTACATCTGACACTTACTCCCTGAGTGCCATAGCAAACTTCATGGGAAATTTACAGCACCTTCGTCCCCAACTTCAGGTCACAGATTCTAACTTTGTCATCTTAACTCCTGTGGCACAGAAGTGGAAACTGCTTCAATTTGGGAGCCAGAAGATTTTCCCAAGCAAGAACTGAGTTCAATCACTGAAAAAAAACTCAGTGTTTGAGTGGCAGAATTTGGCCTTCTGTGTTTAGGTTAAGTTGCACTCTGGACAACACAAAAGCAGCTGGGCTCTAACTCTGAAAAGATAAAGAGAGAATTTTGACCTTTGATTCTCTTCTGCTGCAATGTTTTTTTTCTCTTCCACTATCTACAGAGGAATGGAAAAAACATTCTGGAAAAGGAGGCGGCAGTCATGCTTCTGTGGCATTGAAAAGAGTCCAGATCTTGTCTGTTTTTCACAGATATTCTTGGGAAGACCAGCTAAACCTCTGGAAAATCAGGTGCTGAAAACATCACTTGGCATATAGTATTTTTAAGTCAGACTCTGGAGAGCATATTAATGTGCCGCAGCTCCAGGTTAAGGGACTTCCTACAGATTTAATGAGCTGTCAGAAGCTTTTTTATAGCCACAATGTCTCAGCCAGGTGCCCATCACTAGCACAATCCTTATGCAGGCCAATTCAGAGTAGGAATTTCTATCCAAAAAATCAGAAATATGTACTGCCACTCCACTGCATACACATGCAAGCACTGTTGTAATTCCCCTTCTCCAGTCTGCCCTCTGGCCATGTGAGAGCAAAGGCTGCTCTGATTTATTCAGGTTCTCAGTGGCTGTAATATGCCAGCAGGTGTTATGGTACAAGAGACTTCAGCTACTAATCTTTTTCAATACTGTCCTCCAATGCAGTCTCTAAGCCTCAAGGCATCTGGCCCAGTGGGTGACATAGCTTTAGAAGCACTAAAACTATTTTATGGCCTATATTGTCCTGCGAGTCTTCTGCAAAATGATTATCACAAGGCTTAAAAAATGATGATTTATTGCATTAAAGCTGTATTTGGCATGTACAGTCACAAAAATAATTGTGTCATTAGCTCACCTGTCTGAGAAAATTTAACTATATGAAGAAGTTTTGTCTTAAAAGCTGGTTTTCTTACTCTCCCATCAAGAACAGCTGAATTCCTGTAATAGTATCCACCCTTTCATACATACTGTGAGAGAGATCCTAGAACTCATGTAAAATAGTCCAGTTCTTTGACCTCAGTTATCAAACTGGTTAGCATTAGGCAGACATTTGGCTCTTGGCATCTTTTTTTGAGAGATTTTCCTTTGATCGCACCTTACTTCCCACCTACACTATCTGTTATAAATACGGACTCACCTTTACTTTTTCTTTAGACAAGAAATAAGCAGTGGCATGTAGTACATCTGCTGAATGAGTAGAATTATGGTAGGAGTTGGAGGAATGGTAGTTAGCTTCAATAACTTGTAACCACGACCTCAGAGTTGATTCTGAACAGTTTAGGAATTCACAGATTCCAAAGCGAGCAAATATTTTGAGACCCAGATAAACCAAAGGCCTGTGGAGACAAAACCCACAAAGTTTAAAAAAAAATGAGCTAAGAGAATATTACGTAGCATAAATAGTATGAATTCTTAATCGATGACATGTCAGATTGGGTATAAGGACTTGTTACAGAATTACAGTCTAAACCTGTAGAAATGTTCTGCCTACCCATCATATGCACGCTCAGAACCATGCCAGTTCCTGACACTTCCAGGAATATAAAAAGGTTCCGTATTGCTGCTGTACTACATGAAGCACTATTCTGGGGTTTGGGGAGTCTATTCTGGGTAAATGTAGACTGAAGTCAAAATGAGATAAATTAGCAAGTACTAAACCCTGTGCATGAGAGGAGGGAGGTGATTACCTTGCTGCTGCCAGAGATTCCTAAACTGGCTTGTTTAACGTTAGATTAAGTCTATCTATACAATATAATGCCACAATCATTATTCTTTCTGTGCTGCAGATCTATTCCATTTCTTTTACGCCCACCTTTGCTGGCTTCCATTGCTCACTGGCTTTGCATGCAATAGAGGTTGAAAGATGGCAGTGCTCTGGAAGCAAATGCCAGGCCAGAGTATGCCATTTCTAGAAGAGTGTAAGGGCCAGATGAACCTTCAGGCTAGCCAAGTCTGACATCTATCTCCAAAAATAGCCAGTACCACTGTATTCAGTACTCTTGCTTCTCCCAGGCCAAAGTGCACAATTTAAACCCAGATGACTGGCAGGTGAATGAAGATCAGAACAGCAGTGCAGAATATTTTTATCTGAAAGCTGTGAAAGTGCAATATGTTTAATAGAGCAAATAAATTTTAAAAAAATCAAGTTTCAGCCCACTAGACCTCCTTTTGCACCCAGTTACCATCACTGTTTTCTTGTCCACTACATTTTTTGCTTAAGAAGAACAGGTATAGTGGTAATTATTTTCAAATGTGTATTTTTAAAAATAGATCTTAAATCCTTGTTTTGGCATGTCACGTTCCTGCTTGATTCCAGATGCATCAAGCACTCTGTTTTTTCGCTGCATTTGACAGGTGAGGTGAGATCATTTAGAGCTGCTGAGATCATTTAATGTTGGGTGTACAACTTTCAGCAAAAGCACTCAACAATACTGTGTCATATACTGGAATCACAATATCCTAAAAGTTAAATCCTTCTTAATCCCCTTGCGCATAGCACTGTGAGACAAAGGTCTCTCTGGGTTTCTATGTCAGTGAACTGTATGCATGAAAGCTTAGATTTAATGAATTATCTTGACTTTAAGACAATACTAAAAACATAGTCATACTTGTGATTCATTGGAGATCACTTTAATTCTCTTAATAAATGAATTGCCTTTATTTAAATACAGCAAGAAGCAATCATCATTATAATACCTTTAATATGAGCACAGGCAACAAAGAAACTCTTTTGTCCTTCTGTCATCTGTCCAAATCAGTAAGAACAGAGAAGCCTATCTGGTGATCTCATGCATGTTGGCTGGGATAACTAATTCTTAAGTTACTGCAATGTGCATACTAGGTGTTTAAAATCACACAAACTGATTACATTGTGACTTTTTTTTTTAATTACTGCATCTGTAGCACTTCATTAGAAATAGAATAGAAATAGCAAAGGAAAAACACAAAGAAAACAAAACACAAAACCTGAAGTACCTGGATGCAAATTTCTTCACCTACAATAAAATCACTTTCAAGAACAGTAAAAAAAAACATGGTCTGAAAATGAAGTCCACGTATGTTAACTAACTGCCCGATATCTTTGTTAAACATTGGTTTTTAATGCATTTCAAAGCTCTTACAGGTCTGGGATTTTGAAGAGGGTTTAAGATAGTCAATTCATTCTAGCATCCAAATTAGTGTCTCATAGACACTGTAAGCTAAGACAAAGCCTGGTAAATGAAACTAGACCCAGAAAATTAAATGCATCAGAAAATGAAACCAAGGTTTTAAACAGAAAGATGAATTTACAAACTTAGTGGGAACATTTATTACTGATGAAGTACAGTCTAGCAAAACTGCTGATCTGCTTTTAAAAACTTTTGTGATGGAAATTGGTGTGCCCTACTTTCTATGAGTAAATATTCTTCAGTTAATCTTATATATAACGTGTAGCCTGCCAAGATTTTAGAATAAAGACCTTCCTCTAATCCCGGAGAAAGGCAACTGGAATTCTGCTGTATTTTAACTGCTTAGGAATAAAAATTACTCAATTACATGGAAAGAAAATAAAACTGATTTGTATCAACTGATCAAATTAAGACCAGCATGTTGACTCTATGTGCAGTTGGCTACAATTTGAATTTGAATCTCCACAAGACCACAATTTGATTTGTAGAACTCTTCTATTACTGAGAACAGAAAAGGAAGACTTCTTAAATTATGTTGCTTTGTTATTATACCATATCAGGGATATCGAATCTTCACTTATATCCACCGTGAATCTGCAGGAAATAGTGTATGATGAAACAGATGATATTTAATAGGTTCATACACAACAAGAAATGACAATATTTCAAACATTTGACTTTGAAATTAAAAGTAATTCCACTTTAAAATCACAAGTAGAGAAATTAAAGAGCTGATTACAGGATGACATTTAAGTCAGCTTTCAGCAACTTCAATTTATGAGCTCTTGAGTTTACTGACCTTTTATGAGTGGCAGCCTCAAGTTCAAAGATATCAAAATCCCACTGTTCTTCATTTTCCATTGCCTCTGTTATCCGTGGGGGTATGTCATTGAGGGAGATTGGAGAGCTCAAACTGCCAGCAACCTGATGAGTTTCTGTTGAGGAGTATATTTGCAAATCATCATTAATAACCTTTTTACTCAAAGTAGATGAGTAATACTGTCTGGCAACTCTTGTTTCTATAAAGCTCAGTAATGCTACAGAGCAATGCTTTAAATAAAAATAAAACCAAACAATGCTTATAAAAAAGAACGTCTGATCACATTTCTCATATTTCTTATATTTCTTATCATGTTTTAATATCTCAGTAACAACCCAGTTAAAACTTACGTTTTGCGGACAATATATATTCGTTCCCTGATAATCTTCGTAAACCATCCTGTTAAATAAAAGCTGAGAGTTAAATAGAGGCTATTGTACAAAAGGTCCACAAGATGATGATACCAAGTATCATCAATAAGTAGCACAATGACTTTAAAGAAATCTGACTGTAACGTGTCACAGTCATCAAGCCTGCCTCTCCCTTATTTGTGTGTATAGTTAAGATTTGCCTGTTCTACATGTATCTCATAATGGATTAGAAACTGCAAGGTACAACATGAAACTGCAGGACATCATATGAACTCAGACAGTTAAAAATCTCAGGTGCAGATGGGAGTCTGGAATTATAGCCTCACATCCATCTCTGTCTGGACAACACACACAGGTTCTGGGTGTGTACCACAAACCATGGTATTTCTACATACTTTTTATCAAGAAATAAAGGTGAATGGTGGGAGGGAATGGGTGGAGACATGCTTCTGCTCTTCTCCCCTTGGTATTGTCAGATCAGGTCACCTCAGCAGCATAAGAATCTCGTTATTTGCTTCTGGGATTGCAGAACAACAAGCTACTCTGAGGCTTCCCTTCTATCAAAGAAGAACGTACACTTGCTTGTTCTCCAACTCAGTGCCTCCTCAGCATGATTCCTAGATGCGCAAACTGAAACAAAACATTAAAACTAACAGGACGATACCTTTAATATTTCCTTTTCATCTCATACTTCTAAATGCTGCGGTCCAAATCCTGTTTGCTCTTCTGAGGTATAGAGCTGCTAGTTACTGCATACTAATGCTCATGACATAAAAAAATACTTTTTTAAAAAAATATCCTTCTGAATGCACCTTACGAAAAATGTGTGTGCACACAAAGTAAAGCAGATGTGGATGCTGTATCTGAACATGGAATATCTGCACTAAAAAGAATTTTTATATCTCATTCTTATTTTCACATTTGTAAGTAAATAAGTCTGGAATTTTGTGATTTAACAAGGAGTACTACTCCTATAACTGGCACAGTGACTTTTCAATAGCACTGCTATGATACAAATATTTAGGACACCATTTAAGATGTTGCCTATCATTTAGAATAAAATATTAGTTTTTTAAGACTTGAAATAGCAGGGTTTTTGTATCTGCAAATCCATCTTTGAACTCAAAATGCCCTTCCCATCATGAATTCTGCTTGAGAGTTCAAATCCAATAACCTGATACTTGTTCTACACAGACTTAACTTCTGAACATTAAATGGAATAATATGATTCTCTTTTCAACAGACCCATTACTGCAAAAATGTTTCTCCCAGATAATTTTTAAACACATACTATACCATAAAGCCTCATACTCTGAAATGGATTTTCTCAGCTTTTCTATTGCTTCATAAAATAGTATTTGTTTTATTTTTAGTAAGGATTTTGTATTCTGCAGTATTGTTATGTACATGTTCTGGGACCATGGACTGAATACAATCAGAATACAAATGTATGTAAGAACCAACGATCCATAAAAAGAATAAATATCTTGACTATTAAGTAAAATCAACCCTATATGAGCCATTCAGGTCTTCTGGAATTCTTGAAGTCTGTTATATTTTTCTCCTGATCAGACAATTGCTGTGGTATTTTAAAGGCAAAAATATACGTCAACTGTTTCAAGATTCTGATAGATATTGCAAATACATCTTGACAATTACAGCACGAAATGATAACAGCCAGAGAAATCTCTGAAAAGCTCATCTCATGAGCCTTTTTGCATCTAACACTGTCTAACAGGTTTTTTCCTGAGATAGCCTTTCATACACAACCTACAGACTAATGTGAACACATACCCTTAAGGCACAGGTAACATTCATCCAAGTTCTTCTAGTTATTAGGAGGGCCAGATGCCAGGCTCTGAAGGTTTGGGTTCAAGCCTTGCTTTGCTGTATGGCCTTTGTTCAACTTTGGGTACAATGCTTCTTCTTCCAATGCCCCCCCATTCCTCTTTTCGAAACATAATAACATAATACATGCCTTCTTTAGTCTTTTGCTTACCTTATTTATTTAAATAATGAGTTCTGTGAAGCATGATTGGGTTTTAATACATGAACATTCCTGCTGCTAGCTCAGAGCACTTTGATCTTTCTTTGAGTCTGTATGGGTACAAATACAATCCAAGAAATAGCCACAAAAATATGTATTTTGGATTCTTTTGAAAACACATTCTTCCTATACACTGAAAACCTCCTCAAACCTGCCATTTTAACCGTAATAAATAAAGTGTCCAGCCATCTTTCTTGCTTCCTTTCCCATCTATACCTTTCTAAAATGAATCTCATTGGAAAAAGAATTGGCTTTCCCTTCCATTGCTAGCAAAACTAATGCTTCCAAGGGACTTGTCGATTTATTTTTTTGTGTGTGTGTGTAGAAATCCAAAAAAGAGGTGTGCAGTTTTTCCTGAAAATTCGCGTTGTAGAGGCAAAGCACATGCCAGATAATAAAGATTGTGTAACTGGGAAAATCAGGCAGTGAAACATTAATAGATAACCATTTGTGGCAGTATGTACTTACTGTCATTAACCCTCCAACAAGGTCACTTGTATGTGGATCCTCATCTTTTGTCCCCAGTTGTGGAGAGTACAATTCAGTGGTTCTTAAAATCTCCAAAGCCCGGTCTAAAGCTTCTGCAACTGGCATGGGACTGCTTTCTTGTGCAGCATTGATGATGTTTATTACCTAGTTTAGCATTAGACACGTTTTGAATTTAGAAGTGATTCAAGAAAAAAAAACATAGACATTCATCAATTACTATGGAAAACCCACAGCAAATAAACAAGATCTACAATCTGCATGTGGGAGAATCAAAATGAAAGAGATGTTAATAAAGCACTGAAGTTTGCTAGTGACTCTGGGAACAAGATTGTGACCTTAAAAAGTCTTATTAATAACTTTCCCATTCAAGGCACAGCCTCAAGGTGTCTCTGAATAGATTTAATAAAACCTTCTCCCATTGGCCTCTCTCAATTTAGTGAGCTGATTTTGCCATATCCTTGAATGGTTTCAGAAGGCAGTTTACAATGCCTAAGTAAGAAGGGTCATGCAATGGCTGACCACATGGAGGGCACCCTGCTAATCCAGCCTGGGAAAACTTCGTTTACACATTTGGCTTTTTGGCACTCCATCGGTGGGCAGCTGGAACAGGGGAAGAAGTTGCACCAGAAGCCAGTGCTGCCTTGTTCCTCAGTCTGGATGGGAACCTTGTGCCCAGTACTCCAGTACAGCATAACTGACAACAGCTAGTGCCAGTGCACATTACCTTGGTGATGGGTGCTTCAATAGTCATGGAATGTACCCTGGCCATAGAAGAGCGCCGCCTTTGTGAGCTGCCTGTGTGGAAAACAAAGCAGAATTTGTATCCTGATTTCAGTGACAAGGCATGACAGGAGGATTCAGCCAAGAAAATCGTATTCATTTTCTGAACTGCTTACCCTGCTGTGCCCTTCAGAGGCAATCTACTGCAGAAGGCATATACTTGTTTGCTATGCTGGGGACACACAAGATGCATGCTGAACCACTGCAACCCCTGATCACATATAAGTAACTGTAACAGCTTGGCAAAAGAACAGCTTTTTTGGTTTTGTTTTTTTAACTAAATAAAATATTCATTTAAAAACTCAGTAAAAAACTACAGGGGTGTGTGCGTATAAACTAGCAGGCAAAGGCAGGTAAATTCTGCTCCCCGATGAAACACGACAAGTCATAATGAGTCACCTTCCACACTGAGGTAAGGAAGTGAAGCTCCTTTGAAGTGAAGATAGCTACGCCAAATTAAAATGGCAGAGGTCATGGCCTATTATTCACTGGAAACTGGAAAACAACTGTTTCCTATCAGTTAGTAATTTTGGTTCTGTAGAGAAAATGCTAAGATGGGATTTTTCTGGATAATTACATTCTGCTACCTATAAAATGAAGAATCTGTTACTCTTTGTATCAAGCAGCTTTCAAGAAGAAGAATCAATGCTATCTTTGCTGTCATGCAGGATGGTAGACAATAGCCTTCCATTCTCCACTGGTTCAAAAAAGAGACTCAACATGGCTCAAGAGAAGAAAATGGGCTATTTGACAAATGTGAAGTTGTTAATGAATTGATGACTTCCTATTTTATTCCTGTTTGTGCATGCATATATATACACATACATACCTATATTTGTATGTGTATGTATATATGCAGATAAAAATCTGAATATATATTGGGAAATTGGTAAAATCTACTTGTTTAACATACCATCACTCCCTCGTGATGTTGTGGATCTGACATCTAGTGATCCTTTCCTCATGTCCTTTTGTCTGCAAGTCTGAATATCTGTGGAGAAATGATACTGTACAATGAGTGACATTAAGTTGTGCCTAAGATGTATGTTAAAGGAACTGAAACTCAGAGAAAGCCTGATAGCAGCTGAGTGACAATTACCACAATGCTTCAGCAGATGAGAGCCAGTGAAAACCCCTTTTTAAACTCTTGTCCAATTACACTGTCATGAACCCAGTCATGCTCTGGCAGAACATGCCTAAGTGTTTTTGCAGAGGGGATCTAACAATGTGGAAGGAAAAGTTCCTCTTTTGACGCCGTGACACAGTTGTAGTTGTGAATACAACTTGTGCAACACACCTGAGTTCACTCAAGTAACAACTGCCACAAAGAACTGGTGGACCAAAGCAGACCACATGCTAGCAAAATAAGCAATGTATCCTAGGTCCCTTATGGACTCCAAAAGATACAACCTGTGCTACCAAGGCTACAATTAACAGGTATCTGCAGCAAGGATGCCAAGGATTCCTTAATTAAAGTGCTGGTATGTGGGATAAGGATGAATGGCCAGTGTTGGTCATCCTCATTTCCACCCATGTGCAAATACCCCACAGCACAGTTAAAAGCAAGGCAAACACACATGCTACCAGCTATAAACCAGCCACAGCAACACAATGACTTGACAGCATCCTACTTATTTCTAATTTTGTCATAGGGATCCACTACCTACAAGTGAAATGTGACAGTTCTCATGTGGACACAAATGTGGATCCAGAAATACCACAATACCAACTTGGTATTACCATGTTTTCAAGGGTGGGTTCCTTTATACCACTTCTAAAACAAATAAGGCAGGTAGAGAGGGCTTGTATTTATTTTCCTGCCTTTTGAGCTGGATTCCCAGCTAAACAGCTAAACAGCACTGTTCAGACTGTCCTGCGCAAATGTGGTTTTCCATCAGATCACTAACAATGAGCTTTATTCTTTCCTCAGGTACATTCTCCGGTTATTAGGACAGGAGAGATGCGTCATACCTGTCTGAGATTCAGCCTGAATACATTCACATGTCTTCTCCGCCTACAATTCAGTATGAGAAATCCAGTTAGTCAGAACTTTCCCATTATTTTGTAATATTTAGGGCTCAAGCTAGAGCAAGCATAGTACTATTTTCACTTACCTTATTGTTGTCATTGCACAGTCTACTAATTGACACATAGTGTCTAATCTTTCTGTAGGCAAAAAACAGTGTGTTAATTCCCATCCAAACCTCAGCTCTAATTCACTCTGACACATCAAATGGATAAGAGCAACAAATTAACAGGGCAAATACTGTCCCGGCAAGAACGCTCAACTGGGAACAGAAAAACCCTGCAGTTTTGCATGCGACAGGGAATACAAAATGGAAGTGGCTTTTGCAAATATTATCTCCTCATCTTTCTCCCCCCACTGCTCCAGCTTCTTCTGGGCTACAGTAGGATATTTTAAGTATGATATAAATGCAAAACATGCAATAGGGCAGTCCAGCAACCAAAACCTTATATAGGATTTAGAGATAGAGCCATCAAACTGAAAACCACACACTGGATTACCGGAACACTTTCTAAACCAGATTTAAATGGGTTTAGATTGTTCCATAAGAGGCAATGTATGCAATATATATCGGTCTTAGAAGTCTGGCATCTTAAGCTGAAAATATGTTTTCACTCTATTGATGGGGAGTAAAGAACATGAATTACTTTCAGGGATAAAATCAACCCAAACCACATTTTTTTACGAGGTAACTGGATGAAGAAGCTGCATTCGGCCTTTCCTTCATAAAGACACAATGAAGACACACCTTTCTAAATGATTGTCTCCAGAAGATAACGTGCTGTGACTTCAGTTAACGTTCAAGTTGCCTTAGAGGGCTTTGAAACTATTACTGCATGCAGTCTGATCCACTTTGTTTTCCAATATAGTGCAGAAGGACTCATCGTAAATGTACAAATAACTAATCTATACCTGTGTGCTCCAAGTTGCACAAAATACAAAACTTCAAGACATGAGTGAATTTTGACCAGGATCAAAGCACATAGTGACACAGTGACCTCTCCACATAAGGACACTTGGCAACAGCCATAAGCAGATGAGCGTGGAGGGTGCACAGTGCAACAGGACATAGGTCCTGGTGGTCCCAACACAGGGCACAGAAGAAAGAGGGTGCACTTGCACTTCATGGAGTATTAGATGAGTCAGGGACACAAGTGAGTACATCTGAATACCTGACTCCTTTGGGGAGAATAAGAATTTTGCTTTCCCTGCACACAGCATGTAAAGCTGATTTTGCCTCAAGAAATTAAATGCAGAGGTCTGAGGCACCCTTCTTTGCATGTTTCCTTCATACTTAGTAACAGTAACCCCATTGTCTGCTGAAAGCAACTGAACTCTAAACTGAGCCTAGATCATGGCTTTAGCTTTCATACTTACCCTCCCTGTCCAATGACAGGTAATATCTTCACATTTTGTTGTATGCTATCGCCGTTTTTCTTTTTCGCATAGTACATTCCTTGCCATTCCTGGAAAAGGAATTCAAATGAATGGAAGTTCAGATAAAACAGGAAGAGAAGCTCTAGCTTCAAGCCTTTTTTTCACTGAAAGATGTCTACAACGCAAAACCAGTCAGGACTGGTTGTAACTGTCCTCACCCTTGAATTTCTCCCCGTAACTAACCTGTAGGTCACTGTGCTGCTGCCAATGGATGGAGGACTTCTGGAGAGGCAGCCTGTGAGTGCCCTGATGACAACAGCCGAACCTCAGCTGCTGTGGGAAGCAGAACCATGTATTCTCTTCCCAGTCCCACCTCAGTGGGAAGGGGTGGGGGTGTCACTGGGTGAGACCTGGCAACCCCTGCAAAAGCATGAGCTTGGACCAGCCCTGCCTGAAGCAAGATTTCCCCAGGCATTCCTGCAGGCTCTAACAGTGTGGGGCACCCCACTGCCCTGCTGCAGGACCACACACCACATGGCTGGGACTGCTATGCTGACCTGCCTTTCTCCTCAACTGTGATGACTCCTCCCAGCACAGGAATGTCAGTGAGAAAACATAATGCCTGCCTGCCTGCCTTCACTTCTGGATGGCACCATCTTTCCTGAGTGGCTGGGAAGTCTTATCACTGGTTAACATTAAATGCATCTGTGACTAAAAGCGTTTTGCTATCATGGCACATTTACTTTCCACACTGTCATTTCAATCTTAAAAAGTGGTCGAGATTTATCCTGGATTTTTTAAAGCAAAAGACAAGTCTAGTAGAATATCTACTAGACTCTGCCTCTCATATCTCATCTCTCCTCTAAAAGCAATCTGGTTTCAGGATCACATTTATGAGGACAATTTTTGAAGTATCAGATTGTCACTGCCTGTATCATAGTTATTTGATAATATTCATAAATGAGGAAAAAACACAGTGTGGAAAGGAATTTTTCATTTTGCAGTGAGAATTCTTTTTTCCTCTGGAAATGAGACATTCCTTTCTAGTGTAGAGCCTCATTTTCACTCAATGAGAGTCGAGGAATGTCCCTTCTCCTCTGTTTAAGATATGCTTTAAAATGAAATACTGTAACAGCAATCACTTTGTTATTTAGAGATTTTAAATCCAGAAGGCACTACTGTGGTCCAACACCGAGCCCAAACCACCTCCCTGCAGCAGAGCCCATAGTCAGGCTGTGCAGTAGAAAAGCTCCCACATCAATGAATGCAGACATGGTTAAAGGTGGCTTCAGCACACCGGGGCATGGGCCCCTTACCTGTTGCTCCCTCCCAATTCTCTCTCCACACTGCTGCTGCTTCTCACACTATGCTACAAATACCATAGCAAAAACATATAATACAGCACTGACGGACTGCCCCAGGGTCTCCCCTTGCATGTTGTGCCTGGACTGGAGTTGCCTCCTCACAGTGTTACTTAGGAAAACTCAGGGAAAGAGAAATTTGGGAACTAGAGTTCTCCCCCTTTCATTTCTGGGAGCAGTCCATGGGCCAAGTAAACTCCCAACAGAGCCGCTTTTTTGTAACCTGGCAGCCAACAAGGTTTACCAACCTGCACACACATTTTCATCCCTAGAATAGCGATGTTCTTTTTTAACAGATGCATATTTTGAGCTGGGCATCTAATAAATACCAAGTGATTAATAAATAATTGGTCCCATATCACATATTCAGTTGAATTCAGCAGACTGTAGATCAGATCTTAAACGTAGGTGAAAATACCTTCACGAGGCACATAATACATATTTATGTTAAACTGACAGATCTCAGGCCAGAGCACAGGTACACAGAGAACAGTTTTGCATTTATGTCGATGGAGCCAGCAAATAGACTCCAGCCCAGAGAGCAGCTTGGTGACAGGCTGTGCAGAAAAATATACGAAAGGCTTTTCTGAAGATCCGTTGGAGGAAAGAACTGCGCATAACAAATTGTGAAGTGAGCACAGTATCTTCTGTGAGCTGCATGAGGAATACAAATGAAGATAATGCAAACATCGAAAAATTCAGCGCTCTCATAATTGCAAGTATGCATATCAACAGTTTCCTAACAACCAGGATGAGGCAGAGATGAGTAATCAATCTCTAACCCAGGTAATGAACCTGGGTACACAAAGGGAATGAAGTCATAAAGTGCAGATCGGATAATTCCCACACTGAAAATGCATCCTTTTCAAGACAGGTTATTCACTAATGTGTTCTTCCTAGTCAACAGATCGATTTTTCAACTTGTGAATTTCTAAAACATGTGAAACTGTGGAAAGAAATGTGTGAGGAAAAAGGTCAGCAGAATCCTGAGAAATAGGAGGTCCAAACCAAACTCCTGCTGGTAGGTAAAGCTCTCCCAGGGACATTACTTAAACATATTTTAAGAACACCATATGCTCCTCGCAGAGCCTCTGTCAGCGATCCAACAGAGAAGAGCTACTTCACAAGATGTGCTGTCAGTCAAGCTCATCGTTATGCCTACATTACAGCCACACAGTACAGCCATCAGTCACTTCTGCATAGCCTGGTGTGCTGGGATTGAATGCAAAGCAAAAACCATATACAGTAAAAAAAATGTTTAATCCTTTGTAGAGGGAATCAACACTGAGGTTTCAAACTTCATTAAGAAGGCCATGGCATGCATTTATCCACTGAGGATTCCTACACGTATAGTGAGTAATCCCCCAGTTTAGTCCTCCTTTTAGACCGGGGCATCTTGTGCTAGACAGCAAAGTTCAGCAAGCTACTTGTAGAGAACAGAGCAAACCAAAATGAACACAAGATGTCATGAAAATAATCTCACAGAAAGTAAAGCTGAGTTAGGGAGGAATTGCCATAGACCCTTTATCATACAGCATGATTTCTCTCCCACACCTTCTGTAAAGGTAGCTCTCTTGAAAATAATTCCCAAGGAGCAAGAGGAATGGTCTGATTTATTGATAGCTATCCATCTCACTTCAGAAAAAGCAAAAGTACAATAAAGAGCATTGTGTCAAACTGCAGGGAACAGAGGCAGAAAGAATTCTAGTCAGAAATGCACATTTCATCTTAATAAATGGATGTCACTGGATCATGAAACAGAAGAATGAAGTACAACTTGTTTTTTAACTGCCTGTTTATGTACAGATGAAAATGCCTTTCAATAATGCTGGTTTCTTGCAAATTACAACCAGCTGTAGTAACAAAAAATGAACTTCCAGAGTTGGGGTTTTTTTACCAAGAGAAACAACACCCTGATCCTAGAATCCCTATGTACCATGCAAGTAACAATTTTGTGTATGATGCTGATGATCTTTTGTTTGGATATACCAAACTTTCTCACAGTGCTGTTTGTCAGCACAAGAGGGGAAATACTGCAAGAGTTTATCTTCCTAAATTCCATTGAAAGACTAGAGGTAGATTTTATACAGCTTACGTTTTTCTGAAGATCAAAAATTCTTGCTATGTGTTATTTTTGTTATATTACCATGTTTGCTTAAAACAGAAAAGCCAAACCTGTTGACAGGAGATATCATAGGAGTAGACAGTTGGCTTTTTGGTATGCTACAACATACAGTAGCTAGAATACAGCCTATTTAATGAGAAGCAGTCTTTTAAAATCAGGATATAAAGAAATCACAAGTCTGAAAACAGTGCACAGACCATGTCAGAATGATTAAAGGACAAGTTAGGCACCTCTGAAAATGCTGTAACATCTTGACACAAATGATTTCAAGCTAAAGCACCTTCAAAAAGCTGCAGCATTTCAAAGGTTGCCTCCACTCATAAATACTTCCTGTAATAATTTAATTTGCAATTCATTTTTCTATTAACATGTAAATGTGAGGCTACACAGATTGCCATAAAATGTTCCAAAGGTAAATACAAAAAACATGTAAACAGAATATATTCATCTAAACCAGGTTAAGCTGTTCCTGACAGACTGGTTTAAATAAGTAGTATTTCATTAGCCCTCACACCTGCAGGTTCTAGAGCCAGGAGTAAAATAAGTGCAAGGACAAAGATAGATTAGGGTTAGATTTCTATCATTCATAGAATAAAACATACTTCTATCGTTAAAGACACTAAAATATTAAAGCACACTAAAATATTGAAAATTTGATCACTTCGTATCTTGAGAATTGCTGTTGCAGATTTAAAGCCTGACACATCTAGTGTGTTCAAATTATAACTTCATAAATACTCCCTCCTAACATCACTTTAGTATTACACACATTTACTGAAACAATTTCAGTCAGGCAACAGAGGTGTGAAGCACCATAATCATATTCAAAGCTATTGTCTATTGCTCGGATCTCTTCCAAGAGGCCAATACATGTAGAAAAGAGCAACACATTCTTGTTGAAATGCACATGCAATCTGCACCCATCGAGTGCAGCTTTTGCTGCTGAATGCTCATGGCAGTAGGCTGAACTTTGCATTGGTGCTTTTGCATCACTGCCTAGATACACAACCATCTCCCTGCTCTGTGCCAACAACATGCTGCTTCCCTGCAGACAACAGCCAGTATGACCCAACTAGCTATCCTGGCTCAGGACTGAGCATGGACCATGATGCATCTACAAACACACTGGTTCCCAATTCTATTTGTGTAACATCCATGATCTTCTTCCTATAAGGTACAATGGTATGTTCAATAACATCAGATGCATTTACACCTCATTGTCAAAATGCAAATGAAAGCTCCTAGAAGGATCCTCACACTACAGTCGCAATAGCCGCAAAGGAACATCATGGAGTGATCAGGTTAACAGTAACATCTCACTGTAATGACCTCCCTTAAAGCCAGCTGTACTTCCTCATGCATTTCCTTGGTGCAACAAACATTTCCAATGGAAATGCATGGGACAGCTCCCATGTCATTAGAGAATAAAAGATATTGGCAGCTGCCAACTGACACCACCTACACTCTAAAGTGATATTGCAAACGACTGTCATGATATTTTTATATTCTGAATTTGCAAATCAGCTTCCACATTTCATGATGAAATACTTCAATATCATTCTTTTCTCATTTACATCACACTGGATAACATGCACTCATCTTGTTTCTCTTTGGCATTCCCACACCTTTTGCTACATGCAGCATATATTATAATGAAACGCAGCAAGTCACTTGTTTTCATATAACATGTACCTCTTCCAAGCAAGAAAAGAAGCCCTTAAAAAGGAGCAATTGTATTTCCTCTTCTTCTTTGAGTAAGAAAACTGAAAATGCTACATGTCTATGAAGCTTTAAGTTACATCATGTGTCATCCCTGGGCAATAACAACTTTTGCAGGCAAAAGGAGGCAAATGATAAATGATACAATGGCATTACTCACCTTTCCTATCTTTATGCAGGAATTAATAGTTTCTAGGAAATCAGCTTTTTTTTCATTTATAGGCACTTCTGTTAATTGCTTTTCTATTAGTTCACCTATTTGATAGCCCATCATTGTTTCAAAAGCAGGATTGACGTACTGTGAAATAAAAACAAACAAAACCCCATTCATCAAAATACTTAAAGCACAGCAGTGCTCCCTCTTTTCTATTTGCTAAACCAAAGGATCTCTTTCTCAGGCTGAAATAAATGTCTGTATTGCTTCTGAGAGAGACGCCTACATTGTTTTCTTTATGAAGCAAATCAGGAATGTCCATTCTATAAGAGTTGTGACATTATCAACATTCAGGTCAAGAGGGTACAATTTCTATGTATGTTGTAACTCCCAGAAGCTTAGACCCAAGCTCTTTACTGATAACAAAATCAATCCTCAGCCTTCACAGCTACGGATGGAACTAACTCCCTTATGAAGATGATGTTTTTCAGGACTGCAAACATAAACACAATTTCTTATGCCTTTTTAAAAAATATTTCTAAGAGAGGATTACATTCAAAAGCTGTTGGCCCAAGAATTCTGATGCATTAAATAGCGTCAGATTTAAGGAAAGAAAAGGTGTGCTACCTTTATTTAAACAGAACACTAATAGATTTGCTTTTCAAGAGCATCAAATTAACACACAGTGTTTTGGAAAAGAATACATACAAGCCAGTGGATGTGTCCAAAAAATAAAAACGAGAGAGTAAATCCTTATTCATTCAGAAACAACAATCTCCCTTAAAATTGACTCAATTTATGCAAGATATTTTAAATGGAGAAAATTCTACTCTATGTCTAAACTCAATCCAGTCTTTCTAGAACCATTAAGTTAGGTTAGATTCTTATACTGTAAGAAAGAGTAAATGTAATTATGGATGAAATAAAATAGAGTCCACAGAGTGATTTTCTGTACTTGCAAAAACATCAGGAACAAACCTGTATGACATGATCTTCACTTGTGATCTCAATGGCTTCTTGACTTTTCTCTAATGCTGCAAATAATGAATTACACGCCCTGGAGAGAGAAAAAAAGAATAAAAGAAAGATTAAATTTAATCCACATAATTCTTACTGTATATGACAACAAGGTTTTGCAACCATACCTAATGAAGTTATACTCCAACACTTTAATGTTAACGCGTTTTCTTCAGTTAACTGACATTCTACAAATAATCACAGTACAGTAAAATAAATACTCTTTTAAGGATGTGTCTGAATTGGATTTTTTTTGTTGATCATGTTTTTGGTAAAAATTACCTTAGTTTGAATTGTGCCTGCACCTGTCCAAATTCCAGCTGAATCAACTCATTGTAACAGGCCATCCTGCTAGAATTTTCCACATATCGCTGCAAACAAAAGGTTGAAATATCTCATTAGTACACATTTCCATACTCAAGGGTACAAAGCTCTGTTTTCTTTTACTTGATAAAGAATTAGAAGGAGTAGCTAAACTAAAAATTAACATGTTGTTACACAAGCAATGTGAGAAGATTATTTTGGAGGACTAGTAAAATTCTTCAGGTTACTGCATTTTGAAAAGGTGAAAGATCCTCACGGCAATGAGGTTCAACCAATCTGTTTATTCTCTTTGATTATCATTAGGATCAATATATAACCCCCCATACTTTCAATGCTTTTATGCTGCTTTGTAAAATAACAATGAAAAGATTATATTGGGTCTAAAGTTACCCAAATGTGTGATTATTATGAGTTTCCAACTGCTGACACCCAAATTGTATACATAGAAGAAAGTAAAACTTCTTGGCAAATACACCTGCCACTGGATACAATTATTCATTTGGGGTCTTGGATAGCAGTGACCTCAGCATCTCTGATAGATTTTTTAAAACATCTCATATTTACCAGGTATGAGCCTGAATGTTATATCTTGTTCATGCTAAATTGCCACAGGTCTTTTCAGGCAGTTATTAAGGATCTCACTACAAATAAGCAAATAGGTGCAAATGGATTGTGATGGGGATAGCAAAAAATCTGGTGACCATGCCACCAAATACTCTGATTTACACTGTAAACCATGCACATTTTTGTTCCATTGTCAGCCTAATGCAATGAAGAATCCACTTAACTGACACATTAATAAGCACCTTTTCTGTTTAACTGGAATAGTTGCCAAGGAACAGATTCAATGTAATACTTTTCAGGTGCCTCCAAACAATAGATAATAGCACTTGACAGTGTCTGAAGCCTGATTACAGATGGGAATTAGCATCTGATAAAGAAATTTCCCACAGCACATTTAGTGCAAGCTGCTCTCCTGCTTTGCTACAGTCACTAGTCAATTTTGTCCATGTCAGCCTTTCAAGCAAAGCACCATATACTTACTCTGAAATAAATGTATGAAGAAAAGTCTCAGCACCACTTATAATGTTCACCTACTTAGCATTATTCTAACTCTACTGGTGTATAATAGTTCAGAATTGGGATGTATAGAAGAATGAGTAGCATGAACAAGATTTACAGGTTGGATTACTGACACAAACTATCACTGACAGCCAAACATGTAGTTAGTTTCTTGCATGTTAATTTTGAAATGTCAGAGCACCTTGTGGAGTGTAACATATACATACCCTTGAGAAGCCAGCAGAGATCAGCGGCAATATCGATGACTCTTCTTTATCAGCATGCCTTTTAAAGAAGGATGATAAAGTTAGAGATTATTTCTGTAATCATCTGAGACCCAATTTCACAAGCCATTGACACACCTGTACCCAGATGTCACACTGAAGGCTTATGGCTAGATCCTTGCAGGATCTATGAATAAAATGTATGTTTTGTGGGTTAAATGTTAAAAGACACTCCAACATATGTGAATGTATGTCTGGAATCTGGAAGAAAGGCCATTATGTTAAGTTTCTATAAAGGAGCAGGTGGAAGCTAGTCAGGTTTAGCAGATGGTACAATAGCTTTTATTTATAGGTGAAATTTTGTACCTTAAGCCACCTCTTCTTTTTGTTTGCTGTGCATTTGTTTCTTATGAGTGAAGAGAATGCCTACTGAAGTACAAGGTTTACCCAAGATTAAGCAGAGAGAGAGGAGCAGCTGTCAGAAAAATCTCCCCATTCCTCATGCCTGTTATCTGGTAATGCTGCCTCCCAGAAGCACAAAGAAAGAGTACAGGCATTCTGTGGGGCAAGGGAGGAACAAACGAAAAAGAACCAATGAACGGAACTGCAGGAAAGTGAGGGAGAAGCCCCTCCATATGCCATTAGCTAAGTGCCAGGCTTTTCCAGAAATATGGCTCTTGCAGCAAGAAAGGAAATGTGTGAAAGTTCTCTGTGTGGAATTCTACATGGTAACTCCAGAATGCTTGTGTTCAGCACACGGGCACAGTCAACTCAGTCCCAGTGAAAGGCAAACTAACTTCTGAAGCTTTCACTAGACTGGGATATTAGACACTCTAAAATGCCTGAGAACTCCAGCTTCTAAGCTACTATCACCAAAGGGGGCTATTACCTTGCCCCAGTGCACAATGTTAGCATTTCGTAAAGACAAAAATGAATTGCAGGGAAAAATCCCTTTTGAACAACTTCCTACTTGAGTCAGCAAGCCCAGCTTCCAAGCTCTCCTCGCTTTTGAAAGGAACTGCTGGCCACAGAACCACAGGTTTCTGTCGTTCTGATGTACATGAAGCAGCTCTTGAGTTACTCTTTGTCTTTTACTTCTTTTCTCTTCTTTTTTTTTGTGTTAGTCCAATGAGAGACAATTCTGACTGTAGAAGCAATAGTTTCCATAGTCAGACTTCCTGACATAAAAACTGAAGATGATATTCACAATTGAATCTCTTGAAAAGTTTAATTAGGGTCTTTTGTTTGCTAGAGATCATGGTGGATTCCTAAAAATAGGATTTTTAATGGGAAATTTCAACACCTCAGGATGTTTTCTGAGAAACGGACATTCCTCAAATTAGGGAAATTATCTTCCACTTATTTCAGAATAAATATATTGCACTGGTGTTATTTTTACATCATTTTATGATATATAAATTATACTTTCAGATGGAGGAGGAGGAAAAAGCATACGCACTGCTTTACTAAGATGACATAATAGAATCTGTTTTGTAACCTAGCAGATCCCCTGTTTGTGGCAAGATCAGTCAGACTGAAAGGCAGATCAAGAAAGGTTCAAAACACAGATCTATGAGTCAATTCCACAGTTCTCTACATGATGTTGCACAAGTTGGTTGGAATTTTGCTGCTCACACATGGAAGTAAGGGAAAGTAAGGATACAAGTATTTACCTTTGTACTACACCAATAATTACTGTATTTTCTGAGGGTTTCGTTGTTCTGATAGACCTTTAAATAAAAAGCAAATAATTCAACATTTTTTACGTTCACATTTCAGCAAACACGACTTTCTAGAACCTTCACACAGTACTGTTCTTAAAAATTCTCTTTTAAATAGTTTAACATCAAAACAAAAATCAAATCCCAACCCTGCTGATCCACTAAGAAAATTCAGCAACATCAGAGACTCCATGAGAAAAAAAAGACACAGAGAATGCAGACTAATATAAACTTCAAATACTCTCAGTAGGGGAATAGCAAAGATTCTCCCCTCTGAAAAGGCACATAATGCACTGACTTGAAAGACTTTGCCTCACTCATACAAGGAGCATTTTACTTTATTATGGGACAGAATAGTAAAAATGTAACAGGGGAACAGTGCTGATACCTAGGCTTCACCTGACAATGATCTTATCTTGTTACTTTAGCAAGAAGAGCCTTTGTCCCGGTGCCCTGAACGCACCACGCTCCACGCACAGGGTACATGACCTGACCCCACCACCTCCACCCCACAGGCTGTTATTCAGTCTAGACACGTTCCCAAGGGGTATTTCACTGGAAAGTCACTGAAGCAAGGCACTGCTGCCTTGTCAAATGTCTGCAGAGAGACTCAGAAAGGCAAATCCTCTTTCCTTTTCTTCATATTTTACAGCAGTTTCTAAAAGTATTTCTGGAATCACTTTGCAACTTCACTCTTAACAACAGATTTTTAAATGCTGTAGGTATGGAATCATGCCCACAAAACATGGCCTATTTGCATCTGCAGTTACCCCACAGCAGCTGGCATTTCAAAAAAAATCAGACTATTAATGAAGAGAATGTATTCATTAAACTGCTTGGTGGTAAATGGCATCTTTGCAGCTAATTTAATGCGCAAGCAAGGAAACAAGTATTTGTCAGGGGCAGGGGGGGGACAACGGACCAACAAAACTCCAATTAACTTTAAAAAATATGCATGTCTGATAGATTTTAGAGATCATATAAATCAAAAAAACCTTGGATGATGTGTTAACTATGATACTGAAATGGTGCTTACCTGCATAATGCTTCTGCATCAAAGTATCTGGAATGTCTATGGTCAATAATGATAATGTCATGGTGTTTATCAAGAAAACTTTCTAGTGCAGACTTGGGTGTCCTGGCAATATTACATCGAAATCCAGCTTTCTCACATGCCCAACGGAACCCGTTACTCTGGTCATCATCTTCAGCAAACACTAAAAGTACCTGGGTTAAAGGCAGACAGTGAATAATTACAAACAAGTCTTACATATACAGTAGATTCTGTGACTTGTGCCTGTTCTTGACACATTTTTTTAAAGCCACTTTCAAGACTCAATCACTGCTTTGAACAGAATTGTCTTCTACAAACTATTGCTTTTTCTGATTGTCTGTGTGCAGATGTGTTTCAAATGGTTAAAACAGTCTCCCAGAGTAATTCATTTCAACGTGGGATGAACAAGTTTAGGAAGTGTCTCTCACATCATCAGCTACAAAAAGAACTTGGGCAATCAGTCAGGACTAGATGCTTATGGTTCAGACAGGTTACGTGAAATAACAGTGAGTTTTCTTTTTTCTCCCAGGATAATATTCCAGAAAAAAAATGCCATGGTTCACCTTGTGTGAATTAATATTTAATGGTGCTTCAATGGCATGGTGAAAAATGTGCTTTCCTTTTCACCTCTTTCTGGTTTCTCAAAATACTGAGTGCAGCCCACTCTGCAGGGTTCCTGGAAACTACAGACTGGCTGGTCAAGATGAACTCACGCAAGACTGAATTCATCAGCAGAACCTCTGTACATGGAGTATGTCCCCATGTGACTCCCCTGCAAAGCTCAGCATGGGATTTATATTACAGAAGGAGATTACCATTGTTGAAATCCAGAACTGGAGGTCAGATCTGTGAGTCAGTATTTGCTCTGTTCTAACTTGCCATGGAATTGCCACTAACATTAATCTCTCTGAGCCTTTTTAAAATCAATACAATGCTCACATATTCAAAGTATGATAAGGCATAATTCTTTCTAAAATTTCAAATTCTAGGGCTGGATAGGGCACAGAAGATAAACCTGAAGTCTGCTAAGGAAGATTCTCTCGAATGTGGCTGTGCTTTGCATCAGGATAGTATTTTGTAGAAGAAAATTCTGCCTGAAAAAATATACAGAATGACAGACTACAGATGCATGCTAGTCTTGATTTTGTGGATGACTTGACGTACGCAGCCCTTTGGGAAAGATGAAGAACTAAACCAGCATTTGGTCTATTGTCCCAAGACACCAGCCTGCCAGTAATTTCATCAAACCACACTTAGATATATGCTTTGGTCAGGCAACACCGTGAAATGTGTAACTCATACCACTGCTGGTTAACTTCTGGGTGATTTTAAGAATTCTAGTGCTGGTTACACTTTGGACCAGGTTGATGGAATGTCGACCAGTAAATCTTAACACTTCCATGTAGTGCATATTTCTGTAAGAATGAAGGACTTTGTACTCATTTAGTTCAGATTCCTATAAAAGCAGCCTGCAAAACTGTTTGCAAAACCATGTCACAGTTTGGGCTATATTTAGTGAAGTTAACTTATAACACTCTTAAAGTAAAAGAATGGTTTTCAGCAATAGCAGAGAAAGTTAGCAGATCTAATTGATGCCAGTCCACAATGAGTAAAAAAGCCATCATACTTTGCTCAGCTCACTTCATATCTTTTGTGACACACTACAAATTTGGTTGATGTCAGTAATAATGCTGGTGTAATAGACCTTGACAGAACATTTGGCTTAGTATCATTTTGATGAAATTTTGACTAAGAATTGACTACCAGTAAAATACAAAACAAGGCACACACTATATTGATTACACACTAACTGATAGCAGGAAGAAATGCAGATAACTCTGCTTTTATGAGCTGAGAGATGGTTGGAGAAAAGATTTTGGCAGGATTTTTAGGATATCACATATAATGGCATCATAAAAATCTGTCAGGTGTACATTATTACTACACAAAAATGCTCTAAGATCTCTATACCAAAAAAAATCCAGTCATACATTTTAAGCTAACATCTGTGAAGTTTTAGAAATCAAGACTTCTGTTTGAACTGCTGTATTACCTGAAGTTGATCTCGACGAAGTCTCATAGGGCCAAACTGCACATCTGTTATTGGTGCCTAGAAGAAATAACATGGGATCATATTAATAGATATACACCTAGGTAAGAAGAAAAATTACCTCTGTTAGAGAAAGCTTTTCTAATGTATCACTGTCCCACAAATACATTGCTCTCATTATGAAGCGGCTTCTTCGTGAGGGTCTTAGCCTGCTTTTGTAAATTTATATGCTAAGCTACATTAAAAGAGTTAGAAATCAACAAGTTACTCTTCAAAGCATTTTTATTGTTATTTTAAGCATGAAGTAGTGAATTAGTCATGAAAGTTTGGTAGACAGATTGTTGCTTTTCTGTATCCTCTGTATCACTGCAGCTGTTCTGCAAAACATGGAAGTGTTTAAAAACTGCTCTTTTTAAAGTCAAAAATAGCATTGTCTCTCCAGAAGGCAAAAACTCTGCTCGTAGAATGTCACAGGTAACAGGTGTTACAAAACCACACTAATTTAATTTCTCCAAGAGTGTTTGGCTGCATTCCCTCCTGTCCAGTCCCTCCACGGAAGGTTTCAGGACTCAGATATTTGTACTTGATGATGCATGTATTCAGCATGCAACATTGCTTTGAAAAACCCTGCAAAAATGTTGACATACGTCATGCTTTCTGCACGCCAGCGATTCCCACATCAGATTCTGTTCAAGTAACACAGGCAAAGTTTAGCACGAACAGAGCTTCCTTCTCATGTGTCACTTCAAGGAATGGAGGTCAATGACCAGAAGGGCAGTTGACTGTAACTGTTTCTCTTTGATATGATTAATCATTAATCAAGCTTGAACATGAATGACTCTCCAACTGGTATGGGAAGGACTTTCTGAAGTAGTCAAACACATAAATACAGAGGGAGACTCTAATAGGATTACACAGGTTAGACTCTTTGGGAATTCCCACGAGTATTTGCACTTCCACATGCTTAAATATTTTTCACTTCTTGTCTCAGAAATGAAAACTAAAAAGCAGGAATAATAACTGCCAACTCAAAATGGAAAACAGAGTCCAACCAGTGATCCTTGGAGCTACACAGACTCTTCAAAGGTAACTGCAGTCAAAAAGGAGAACAAAATTATTTTTAGCAACAGAGTAAACTGAAGACATCTCTGGATTCATATGAACAAAGGAAAGATTTTATGAGTACAAAGGTGGCATTTTTACATTGTTGTGTTTCAAAGTAAAGCCACACTTGAAGATCAGATTTATTGCTCTGCAGCCTAGAATTTTTCCAGTAATTTTAAAGAATCACCAGCATGTCCCACAGAAAAACCTTTCAGCATTACACGCTCCACTCTCTGTGCCCTCACTGCTCCACTGCTCAGCCCTCAGAGTTTCTCATGTGTGATTTTATTTATTTATCAACTTGGAAGTCATCACTGCAACATTAAATAAAAAAGAAATAAGAGTCACGTTAAAATGGCAACATGGTGCCCTCAGAAACAAGCCAGGAATCAGTGTTTGCCTGTGTTATTTAAGAGGGCATCTAAAAGCTGTTATTAAAATGACAGAGTCACCCTGGTCAGATCAGCTTAGTTTAAATACTCTCCAGTCAATTTTTTTTTTTAATTCTGAGACCAGAAATCTCTCTTCCATTGGAAAAATCAAGCTGCTTTATTCTCCCTTGTGGCCCATCATCCAATTACTCAAAATCTGCACTAGAAAATAGCAAATACTGTTGCTGATAATGCACATAGCAGGAGGGAATCCAGCTCTTTGCACCATTCGCTGGTTTTGCAGCACTGACAGACTTGTCCTGAGCCAGAAGTGCCTGAAGGACAGAGGGGGAGCATGTCTATTGAGTAAGAGTTGCCTTTTTACAGTCCATACTCTGACCATAACCACATTTCAAATTGAATTTTGAAACACTCATTTTATACACTCCAGCTGCCAGCATAAAGCAGCAAGTGTTTTCTCTTTCACCAGAGTGAGTTGTGAGGTTCAGATCCAGAGCTACACTTCTTTTGTGTAAGGGGGCATGAAAAACCACTTTATCAGGCCAGCATATCCTTAGTCTACCAATCCCAGCCGAAGGGGAATTTCAACAAATAAGATAAACCCAGTTTTAATAAGATAAAGCCAGTTACTGCCTGTCAGATGATTCTTCCTTTTAAAAAGCTTGTGAATGAATAGTCATCGAAGTAGGAAGGACCTGCCTGTGAAACATTTTTCCACCAGAAACCTATGGCCATGCCTACACTGACAACACCTGTCTATGCACCATTTAAGCTTAACTTAAAAGCAGAGCCCAAATGGGGTAAACTGTCTTGTTACATATTAAGTTGCTGTATTAACTTGCTGTCCTGAACAAAAGAAAAACTCTGGTCTGCATCTCAGCTGGAAAATTTTGGTGAACTCCAGTTAATTCTTAATCCTGTTGAAATCTGTTCAAACAACTTGATTAATCATTTCAACTTGTTGTGTGCTGCTGGTAGCACTGAGAAGTAACATGCTGATTAAGCACTGTGTCAAAAATCTTGGCTTCAGCGAGGATTAGCAGAAACTCTCAACTAGGGGTGAACTAAACAAGCTTTTAAAACACCTCTAATGCTGCAAACTTATAACAAACCAAAACCCCGACAAGGCTCACATGTACAGTAACTGCACAGACACATCTTTATTCACTCACACCTTTTTGTACTTCCTCCTTGAAGCTCCTTTTCTCCTTGAAAAACAAAACCCAAGTACATTTGCGGATTGACAGACAGGACTTCTGCATGTGACAGCCTTCCAGGCAGGCATAAACGTGTAAGAAAGTGTATGAGAGGACAGAGAGGCAGAAATAGTTGAAGGTTCCTGGAATGGATTGCGATAGAGCTGGGTCCCTTGCCAAAGTGCCACTGATGTGAACTTCACAAGTACAATATATGTGACTGTGACAAGGCCCAAGTTCAGGACATTTCAAGCTCCCTGGCAACGAATGCAAGTCTTTTGAAAATCCTTCCTTGGCTAAACAGCCTCAGAAGCCAGCCCATAACTTGGAGCCAGGGACGGAATCAGAGGGTAGAAAAGGGTACTGCTGCGGGTTTCTGATAGCATAGCCTGCTCTCACTGCAGTGCCACACTTAAACCACCCCAGGAGTGCAGGCTGGTGCCAGTGCTCATGGTCTCAAAGACATCGAAATGCCAGAATAGTATACAGCAGTAACTAATTATCAGGCTTTTGGAAAGGCAAACCTTTGTGGCTCATCTGCATGAGTGCAACCACAGTAGCTGCAGCTCAGCTCCTCAAGCTCTGGGAAGCGAGAGATGCCTGTAATAGCAGTATGCATGTCAGCAACTACTAGTTAGCTTTAATTGCAGACAGCAGCTTTGTTACTGCAGCAGCAAGGGCTTACACCCTCTGTTTAGAGACACAGCAGATACTCAACTCCAGGCTGCTTTAAAAGCTTACACACAGCAATTGCAGCCATTTTACATTCTCTGACTGCTGGTAGCACTTATTTTCCCCAAAATTTGCCTTTCTCATTTGAACACTGTATTTTCCATTCTGTGGAACCAGGCCTGGCCCTGGTACAAAGTGAGATCAGTCCCAAGGCAATGCCATTAGCCATACATACAACAGCTGTCAATGTGGAGTCTTCTACTGACTGCTGCGTGCAGCTTAATACTCCCTAGAACACTTACATCTGCATGTTGTAGCAGCCAAGCTGCAAACACTGAAACTGCTGATAGAAATACTTCATGTTTTCAATATCCAAAGAAAAGTGAATGTTTAGTAAACAAAAACAACTGCAATTAGCTTTAAAAAGACAGACCCAAACAACTGCGACTGATCTGATTAAAGTACAGCAAACTCAGAGTTGACCTGATATAACCTGGTAAAGTACTTCTCACTGAGTCATTCTTCACATTTTACCAGAACAGAATCTACAGGAATGGTCTGTTCATGGTTGCTGGGCTGGGTTTTTTTTTCCCTTCCTACAGCTAGAAAAATCTTTAAATGAACTTGCTCAGTGACTAAATGTAGAAAGGAATAAGGGGTGGAAATAAAGCCAACTTGATCCACATGCTCTCTATGGTGAGAAACTGCCTAATTGGCATGTGGGATACATCAAAGCAACCCACAGGTCTCCCATTTGCTAGAGGTCTCATATCTTGGCTTTCTCCAAAATGCCTCTCTTACCATTACCAATTGGAGAGAAGTACAAACCTCCTAAAAGGGCAGAGTCAGCCCCCAAAAACTCCTTTGGCTATTAACCCCCATGCAATACTCCTGCTATGGAGGGCACACACATTCCTTCTAGAGGCTGACTTTCTTAAGTCACTTCTTTTATGAAGCTTTTGTGGGATGTTTCAAAGCAGAGCCCTACACAGCCCAAGGTAACCCTCATCAGAGCTAGGACTACAGGCTGCTGCAGCACTACCCACTCACAAGAAGGGCTGGTTGGAAGCTGCTGGCATCCTGGGGAGCAGAAATGCTCACCTGAAATCCTCCTCCACAATCCACAACTGCCCCATCACTTCCTTTCTGCTTCAGACAGGGCTGAGCAGGTAACAGGAATGACTTTCTGTCTGGGCAGACACTGGCTTCCCTGCTAAGTATCCCTCCCTAAAGGGCAGCTGGTAGCTTTTCTGCTCCTGCTGCTCTATCCACCTTTTCCAGGTTAGAGTTTGCAGGAGATGTGACAGTTTATTTTTTCCAAAACCAGCTTGAACAAAGAAGTGACACAAACTTTAGCTGAATGGATTGCAGATGGTATGTGCTGCTTTACAGCTAGCATCTGTGTTTAGAAAGCTGATAATGAGAAGAGATTTTCTGTTAGTAGTTTAACACTAACAAGACTTCAAACTCAAGGCTCTGACTCATTATAATAGATGACACAGGTAACTATGATGATTAGACATAAGAGTTCATCACTGGTCCTAATGGACTACAGCCAGCAAAACTCATCATTTTACTCAGATCCATATTTGAAGACATTGCAAAAAAGTGTTTTATCTAACTTTAAAAGTATAATTAAGTTTTCTACATATAAGAGGTACTTGGTATAAATCAACATAAGTTATCACAGCATGACTTGACAGTCTTGATCATCAAGATATGCTAGGATCTATAGGACTATTAACTTACACTGAATTTTGAGAATTCTAAGGGAAAAAAAGGATTAATTTTACAAATGAAAAAATATCTTTTCTAAACCTGCTGTTTTAAGCATAGATTTATAACCCCAGAGAGTGAAAGCCCAAATGAATTCACAGATTTATACCATATCTTTAACTTCAACTGATTCAGGATCTATTAGCAGCGGAAATTTGAATTCTACATAATAACATCCTTTCTCAGAAACTGTAGCCAAATCCTCTTGGATGCTGAAAGCTAGGAAATGACTCACTCAGTATAAAGTGGCATGACAAGGGCCAGGATTTGATCCACCCAGGTCATACCAGCATGGTGCCTCTATCTCAGCAGAGAGGGGCTTTGTGGCTCTCATAGAAAGTCTCCATGTTCATGATCAGCTATCAGGTTTTAGCTATTCACATTTTTCTTTGTATATAACAAACTTTATCACTTTCTGAAATATATGAACACTGTATTTATAGCGCTTATCCAACCCATGATCATTTATCTAATTCTTCCTCAGTGAAAATCTCTCTGAAGTATAGAATTTAAAGCTTAACTTCCTGTTTTCCCTGCACTTTCTGCTAGACATTTAACATCACTGTTTATATCTTCCTTGCAGAACTTGAGAGAACTGTTTTGTTACAAACTTAACATTGGTACAAGTTACATGAAATGCGAGCTGAGCCTGTTCAGAGCATAAAATGATCCTTACAGTCCAGGGGCTGAACTCCGACCTGGTTAGCAACAGTGAAAATTCAGGGTAATTCCACCAAACACGAAGAGAATATGCTGTATGCACTTCAGTGTAAATGAAGCAGGAGTCTGGCCTCATGCAGATACTTCTTTTGTTGTTTGGAGGCCACAACAGTTTGAGTACACAGTAAGAGGGAACAAAGCGTCCAAGGTTTCTGCCTTTGCTCAACAAATTCAAGGACAAAGGTACACCCGGCTCTCAAAGACCCTAAGCTGTATGTGCTCAGTTTATTCTTCGCTGAAATATAAAGACAAGAGTTCTGAATGGCAATTAAAATTTACCAAAACTGCTGTTGAAGAGATGAAACCTGTTAATTCCAGCCCTTAATATTTTTTCTATTTCTGTTTCATAAAAGATGTAGACAAATGTCACAGACTCAGTAACTTACATAATGTAGCATACTGGCTCAGTGCAATTTGCTTTGCTAAAATCTAGCATTTACATTAATCTAAATTGGGTTCCCACCAATGCATCTCTGTCAACAAAACAATACAGACTGAAAATCATAGAATCATAGAACAGTTAGGGTTGGAAAGGACCTTAAGATCATCCAGTTCCAGCCCCCTTGCCATTGGCAGGGACACTTCACACTAAACCATGTCACCCAAGGCTCTGTCCAACCTGGCCTTGAACACCACCAGGGATGGAGCATTCACAACTTC